>VXBW01001718.1:1446954-1493887 GCA_013400375.1 Thinocorus orbignyianus
GGGAGGGGGGGGAAGGGGGGGGCGACAAGCCGAGCAAAACAGGGACATCTTCCCGTGTCGGAAACAGGGAATACGTTCCCTGATTATGTCACCATCTCCTAAGGCGTCTGTCCCAAAGGAGCTGTGTGTCCCCCCTGCTTTGCCAGGAGTGGGAATAGGCAATGGAGCAGTTTCCTTTGACCTTGTCTGTCTGAGCAGCTGAAATCCCGCACAAACAAGCACGGAGGAAAATTTAACTCATTAGGCTCTACAGCTGGGAACTTTGGGAAGACCTGTTTTTCCAACCTCTGAGAATCGTTTGGGTTGGATTTTTTTTTTTTTCCCCCCCTGCTGAATGCTGGAGAGCGGTACCCAAAGACAAAGCAGTAACAGGTCATGTCTAATATAAAAACCGCTATTTTATTCCCTCTGCTTACGTCTTTGGTTGTGATGAGCATCCGTGTTTACAGTGCTGTGGGGAACGCTGCATCTAACAAAGGTTAAAAATCTATCTGCTAGATGGCAAAACTAGTAGCTAGGAGGGGGAAAAATAAAAATAAATTTAAAAAATGTTTAAAATATCCACTTGCCATCTGTCCTAGCCAGGCATGCAGATTAATTTCATGCAAGATTTCAAACATATCCATAGTAAAAATATGCCGAGCATGGAGAGTAAGATATTCCTCACTTTTGGTGTGACGCCTATTGGTGTTCCACCAGCCTGCTCCTGCCTGTGCTACAGTAATGCTGCTCTCTTCCAGTGCAAATAACACTTCTAAGTTAAAAAGCTGGGTTGTTGTTTGTTTTTTTTTTTTCCCTAGCATTATAAATGCATACGAGCAGCCCAGATGAAAATATCTCAGTGCTCAGATATTACTAATTTATCACCCGGAGGTTTCTATCCCTCTGTACAGTGATGGCACACAGTCATTGACTTCAATAGAAATACAGAATGTATCTTGCTAATCCAAATGCTCACACTGAACAGTTGTAAAATCAAATTACTGCCCCGGAGTTTAAGGTGCTGTTGCATTTAGAGCTTCCTGCCTTCACAAAATGAGCTCACTGGGGAAGGCTGACACTACAGAAGCTTTTCTCTTTTTCTGGGGGATAAGGACGTCACGATGCCCTTGATGAAAAATGCGTGTTCTTTAAGGCTCTGTAACTATTAACCATGTATATGTTTAACAGGATGGCTCAAAATAATTCTAATGTGGAATGAAATCAGTGCCTGTCCCTTAGATAGACACAGAAAAACCCAGCTGGGCAGCAGCACCATGAAAGAAAGTATTAGTTACTTATCGAGAGGGACAGCACTTACTGTTCAATGCACCCTCCTGCTAATTAGGCACAGAAACAAGTAGCTCCTAAGATCATCACTGCATTCCCCCTCCCCCTTAACTATTTCACAGACAGACGCATTTTTGCAAGACAGATGCACAGCATATGTAATTAATTTGGAGGAAAAATAAAAAGAGCAGCTAAGTTCATGGGAGATGAACACGCAGAGGGAGAATATGGCTCAGCAGCCCAGTGCGGAACCACCGAGCCCGTGTCATCTCCTGAACATGCACTTCTGGGGACCGAACACTACTGGTCACCACAACACAGTGAGATATTAACAATAATATCTAAATTATCCCATATTCTGGTGACTTTAAAAGCAAACTGAGAAACAACAGCAGCCCTCTGCAGTGAGGGATGGGGGGGTGAAGGGCAGGGAAACCTCTCAACCTGCCCAAAAATCCGTGCTTAAAGGTAAGATACCTCCACAAAGGTATCTGTGATAGCTCCAGGCAGCCCTCCGTCCAACCGTAGTTGTCTCGGTCAGGGAGCACTGAGGGTGAGTAGTCACCTAAGTCATGAATACTTGAGGAAATTACAGTAAATCTGGAATATTTGAGAACATTAAAAATCCACAGGATTGTTTAAACCAGCTATTAGAAAGGTCTTATATTCTGCTTGGTGACAGCCACGATTTAAAGAACTGCTGAAAATTTGTGCAAGATACTAAAAAACATGTAAGCAACAAATCTATTTTATAGCCCAACACTCCCTTATATTTTTACTGATCAGTTTGCAAATTAAATAGGCCTTAAGGAACTGAGATCACGAGCAGATTTTTAAGGCCAAAAAATATATATATACCTCAGAGTGGTAAATTCAGTGGGAGTTCTTTATTTAGCCTTCTGGAAATCACTGCTTGCTCTTCTTCTGCTTAGAACATGCCGAATAACCTACGAACAGACACTGGTGGGATTCAGGAGATATTGATATTCAATTGGAAATTATTATTGACCACACAGAACAATCAGAGCCTTGTCTTATTTTAGTGGTACATCCCCACTTTGGAGTCAATTTACTACAATTTTACTACATTCAAGGCAGCAAACCAGCCTCTTGGCTGATCCCTTAATACTCTGGAAAATGGTTCAACTTGTTTGTACGTCTGCACAGTGCAGTGTCAGGGGCATCAGTGCCTTAAAACTCACCTGCCTTCTGGCTGTACACAGAAGCACAAGTCTCACAGGCCAAGATAACTGGTTGGAAAAATAACACTTCAGTGATCAAACAGGAATTCTTGGTGTCCTCCTCCTCGCCTGTTTATTTTCCTTTCAGTGGCAGAAAGACACCAGGCCTGATTTTCCTCCACTAATAGTTTTTCCAGCCAAACCCACTGATTTCAATAGAGAGGAGCATAGAAGAATAAGGACTGTTTTCCCAGTATGAATTAAACAGAGATGGATTTAAAAGCCCTGGGACTGAAAGCCTCCAAAAGCCCTACGATACTTGGGTGCACATCTGAACTTTTTAATCTATTATTCCAAGAGATTTTTGTCCTTGTGGGGAAGTGCTGGAGCTCCACTACGTCATGTCCCCCAATCCATGTGCATTGCGCATCATTTGGCCACCTCAGACTCAGCCCGTATCAAAAATGGGTGTTAAAACATCTCCCAAATATCTTATGGCCAAATATACCCAAGGCTGCAGCAACTAGAAAAGACAGACTGGAGTAGTTTGTTTGTACCTAGCAATATCCCTTCCCACAGCGTGCTCACCCACACTTGACAAATTCAAGAGTTATGGCTGCGGGCAGCCAAATTACCTTCGGATATCTGAAATGAGACTTTAGGATTAATTTTCAAGGCAAGAAACTACAGCCAGTAAAATAATATTTGAATCCCAAGAAACCAAACCAAGTCAAAGTATTCACCACGGTCCAGCACTGAATGTTCAGGAGAGCAGAATGATCAACCAGAAACACACAGAAGCATCGGAGATCTGGCTTTTCCTGCAGGAACACCACCAGATTGGCTTCCAAAATCCTCACCTAACACCAGAGTTTCATTAAACAGGCTGAAAATGCAGTGAAGTAAAGAACAACTGGTTTTTGCACCTGATTTCAGATGATTTAAGGAGCAGGGCAGAGCAGGGCTGGGCACACTGACTCTGTCCTGGCCACCGAGCAGTGGGGAAACCCTCTGCAAACTGGTTTTTCTACAGGCACTGTCTGCTGCAGCTGCACAGCTCTGTCAGCATCCTTTTCCTGCTGTATTGATTTCTACCTGGAAATCCTGCTCCTTCAGATGCAAAGCTGAAGTCTTCTGCCCATTTCCAGAGAGATTATAACTTTTTTTTTTTACCTTTTTTTTTTTAGCATTCTACACCATTCAAAGACTCTTTCCTCCAACTATATCTACTTTTACTGCCATTTTACCTCGTACAGAAATTCCATATTATTTCTGCTGAAATAATACTGGCAAAATCCCAACCTTAACTCATCTTTACGACATCCATGGGGAAGAGAAGCGAGTGGTTGGTGTTATTTTTGCCTGGCCACGATTGCTACAGCACGCTTGTAAATAAAGCCCACGTAGTTACAAAATTAAACCATTTTAAAAACAAAAGCAAAGGAGGATGGTTCCATATGGTCTAAGTGAGGAGGAAGTGTCAAAAACTTATGAAGAAGGATGTGCTTGTTTTGTGCTCTTGTTTCCTCCCTTCCCTGCTTGTTTTATACCTGCCCTTCCTCACCTCTTCATTTTCCTTTACCCTCCAGGAAAAAGACAGACACCAAGTCAGTAATTCAGCCATACAAGAGCCAGTCCTCTGAAACAAATCACAGCCACAGCACTCAAAGCTGTCAACCCTCTGCTGTACTGCCAAAAACATCCAGCACACTTCCCAATTAGTTAAAAAAAAAATTATCATTTTCTATTTAGAGCCAGCTTTGACCAGAATTACAAGACCTAGAGAACTGAAATATTTCCCTACTACTTCCACAGCCTCCTTTGTGCTTCCTGGGAAATCACAGCAGCCAGAGCCTGGGCCAAGTCAGTGAGGTCAGAGTCCAAGCAAGCAAATGAAGTTTGAGTCGCAGTTAAGTGACTTTCAAGAACTGAAACAGAACCATGCTCAGTTCAGAACCATTTAAGCAGGTGTGTAAATTCAGGGCTGTATCTTAAACTTACCAGCAAGAAAAACAGTCTGGGTCTGGTTGGCTGTCCTTGGGAGAAGGAGGAGACGACAATTCAATGAAATCAGTAAAGTTTGGGTACTTAGATATAAATAAAAAAAAAATATAGCAAGCCAAATCTCTCCTTCAAATCATTAGTAACTGGTTGTTCATGCCAATTTTGTTATTATATTATTATCCAAACATAGATACAAACAAAGAGATATCCAACGAGTAAACAAATTTAACTTGTGGATCAATTTAGTCCATTTTTGTGTATCAAGACCATGAGCAACTAAAGCAGTTTATTTCTCACCTCCACACCACCCCTGCACACTGTCATTGTTTCCCTCTTCGTCTCCACACAAACATCATACTAAAACCACCATCCCTGGTGACCTGGAAGGAGTAATTCGCACCAGTGCTACCCATCAACTCCCACCCTTCTCCCGGAATCCTCACATTTGATGATTACATGAGACTTTGGGAGCTGACATTTGGGGCATTCGCACCCATGTTCAAACTTAAGACTACTTCTCCTCACGTTAAGGGTTTGGCTCTTCCTTCATGTTACTTATTTCAAAAGCATCTTAGAACCAGCTTTGGTGAAAGAAGATTGACCGCCTGAGGGACTTTTATTCACTTGTAGTGAGTAAAGCACTGCATTTTGCTCTACTGACATCACTTTTTGGGGGAAACTAATGCTCTTTTTTTGTAAGAGCCTTTGCTCTTGCAGAAGTCAAAGTGGTCTGTGCCCTTCTCTCCTCACCAGCATCAGCAGGCTCAGGTCTAACTGCACATCGATAATTTACAATTACAGCAGGGCCAGAACCTGCTCGAAACCACAAACTGTTCATAAAGGTGCTCCTCAAGAAGAGGGAAAAAATGACACAGCCTTCATTTCTTGGTGATCGCTGGCAGCACCAGAGTGCAAATATTAGTCTCCTAGACTGCTGCTGTTCACAAATTAATATCCTGCTAACGATATCAATTTTTAAACCTAAATGACTCTGTTGTTCAGCGTCACTTCACGCCCTCCCCAGGCTTGTCTGTGTGTAACCCTAATGTGAGCAGAAGGAGCTGACACCGTTGGGATGCCCTACAACCACTGACCCCGGGAAAGTCACTCCTGTCTGTCACCTCCCATTTGGGGTGAGCTCCAGCACAGGCTCCACAACGCCTTTTCCATACGACTAGATGATCTGCGTTCCCTGGGGAAGGGAGAGATTCGCATCCCTTGCTCTCCACCCAGCCCCAGTACTGGGGTGCTTCTCCCTCACCTGCACCCCAAAACGAAAGGTGAAAGACCGACGCACGGAGGTGGGACCCGCTCACCGTGTTTTCCCTCTTCACCTTCCCCAACGCTGGAAAAATCTAGGATAACAAAGTGAAGAAGCTGCAGCTGCTGGGGATCCTTGCAGTCCGGACACGCTCTCCATCCCCAGCACCACTCTCTCTCTCCATGTCTGACAGTTTCACAAACCCCTTGGCTGAAGCTAAAGAGCAGAACTGATTATTATATTTTTTTCTGTCATTTGGTGGCTTGTTTTTTTTTCCTGAACACCCACAGAAACTATTGATGTTTACCAAGAACAATTAAAAGTTAGTATTCGACACTAATGCAGATAAGGAACTGTCTTTAAGCTCTTGTTTTTAGCAGCTTGCCATTTAAATTATTTAAGAGAAAGTCCCATAAAAATGAAAAAGCCTTGCAGTGAAAGTCGGCTGGCTTTTGGACTCCTAGAAGACAGTAGAGTACAAGCAGTACTGTTTGTGATTCTCCTAGCAACACCCTCAGCCGCAGCCTCACACCGCGGGTACCAGCTCCGACACCGACAGAGACTCACACAGATTTACACAGCAAAAATAATGCTCATAAACCTGCCCCCAGATCTTCATAGAGGCAGTAGCTGCAGAGCACAGTAAGAAAAATAAGCCCCATTCTTTTTAGTAGTAATGTCATTTTCTCCAGCGTGCTAAATCCTAGCAAATGTTTGACATTATAAACAACGCTGTGAATTGACAAGGAATGTCTTTTGATATTGCATTTGTTCCAATATGAATTTAATAGTTACTAACTCAGACCACAAGGGCCTATATTATTTCCAATGCAAATGTAAATCTCCCTTTAGTGATCATTTTAGTTGCAGAAACATATTATGGGAAAAGCAGCCCTTATTCTACAGGATTTTATTGCATTGAATGGATTCCTTTTAATTTTACGCATGCAACAATCAGGGAAGCAACAAAACCTGAGTATTATTAAAATTTGTGTTCAGAACACATAGCAGACATGCTGAAATTATAGAAGATAGTATATACCAGCTGTGCATCCAGGGAAATTGTTTTGTTTTGCAAGGAAAATCTTAAAATTAAGTATTTTATCCTACAATGAATTACTGGTTTATCTGAAATTCTACCAGCTTATTAAATCATATATTTTATTTGTCACCACTTAGTTCTAAAGCTGAAGCTCACAAAAACATTTAAAGGCATTTACTGTTACATTTATCTCAGCCATTAGCGAGGATATGATTTTTATACATCATTCCCACAAGAACCTACCGATGGCTGGGAGAGGGGAAAAAAAAAAAGCCAAATCAAATGCCATATGATCGTGTTTATACCAAAGGAAGACCTTCAAGGCAATTACGAATCTATCGCATCATCACTAAAACTAGATGATTGATAGAGCTTTTGTCAAGGCTGTACTTAGCAACCACCACCATTCCACCAAAAGACTGGAGTTTACAGAGCGGTGCATTATTTTTAACTAATGCCACCCCAAGCTGATATTTGCAAGAGAACATAACAAAAAAAAAAAAGAAGGCTCAAGTCTAGATAGTAGCTTTGTTCCAGTCTGTGGAAAATATTAATTTTTGTCAGTGCAAATATAAGCCCTCCCTCTGCCAGCTGTGATTTTGCAGGGAGCACACAGAACACACAGGAGGTTGCTTTTCTGGCCGACACAGCAATAACAGAGGTGAGAGACCTCCAAGCACCACCAGACCATGGGCTGAAAAATCACTGATTTAGGCAAACAGTAGCAATGCTCTGTAATTCACTAAAGTGGCACAAACTTCTCAAAACAGGGAGATTATAGAACTAAGGCAAGTCATCCTCTGCTTGCTAAAATAGAGAATACATAAGCGCAGCAATATTCAGTCCTGAGCAATAAATAAGGAAGAGAGAGAAATTTTCAAGAGAGGAAATTCCAGTTCAGTGCCTAAGGGTTTCAAAACAGATTTAAAAATAAAAAACAAATAGTAGTTTGACATTTACCAGCACTGCTAACTCTGTTATTCTACATGAACAATTCTGATAAAAGGAAGATGGAATGGTCCCACCACAGCAGTTTTGCTTCTCAATAGATCTGTTGGAGAGGGTTACTAATAATAGTCATCAATACTTTTTACACTGCAAAAAATGAGTATACCTGCACCCTTGAATTTATCCAAAAGTCATATTTTATCCTCATATCTGTGTATTAAAACCCTATGAAAAAGTTGTAACACAAGAAAAGTTTCTACAAACAACTAGTAATTAATAACTAGCTAAGTTAATTCGTATTTTCCAGCATTTTTAATGAATATTGCTTACTTTCATTTAGGATACTACTATATGATTTTCAAGTTTGTATCATAACAACACGGCCAGTTAATCTAACAACTGGATCCCTCTTAATACACCAAAAAATAGTCCTAAATGAGTTTAAAGAGAAGTCAAAATGTCTGGAAGTTGAAGAAATTAAGAAAAAAATTTAAGAAAACCATTTAGATCACATGTAAAATATCCTCAGGCTGCTCTCACCAGTTTTCAGGATGGTATAGTTAGAATTAGCACAGAGTAGGCTTCTATCTGTATTTCTTTATAGGAGGTAAATCCAAGTTTCTTTCAAATGTCCATTTTTAATGGCAGAAGCATATTATAGTCTACATAGACACTTACAAAATGACTTATAGACATCGAATATTTTTAGCAAAACAATATGTATCACTACATTTTATGGTAATATATGGACACATAAAATTGGCATAGGAGACAGGGGGATTACCTGTCAGAAAGTATAGCCTTCATTATTCAGAAGCCTAAAGATGTTGCACATCACTAATCAGACTTTCTTTACATGGTAAAGCCTAATTATTTGCATGCCCTTGTATTATTTGTCCTTTAAGCTATTACATACATGCACTAAAAAACTGTGTACTCTTAATAATGCACATGGAAGTTTTCAGCTTCATCTCTAATGCCTTCATTGGGTCTGAAAATACCGAGACTGAAATCTGTGGCTTTCATCTGCATTTGGAACTTGAAAAGTTTAACTCCACTCTGCCTATTGACACATTTAGTCTTTGCATATACTTCTGTATCATAAAAGTGAGAGAAATAAAATTTAAATTACAAGGTAAGCTACAAATCTCCTTTTCCTTCATGAACTAAATCAGTCTGGAAATTCAACACTATAATTCACCTTACAGTGCAGTGACTTTGCAGAGCTTGGGATTAAGAGTGGAAGCTCCTGCCAACATTTCCTTACATACCTGAGCTTTACCTGCTGACACTGGCTTGGACAGGGCTGTTGGGAACGCACCGCTCCTCATAATTGAAGTGGAAATCACAGAAAATAAAGTCTCCTTCCTAAAATTGCCCATTGCATTACTGAACTGAGGGGAAGAAATCTGGACAGCATCAATAAATGGAGAACTGAAAGGGAAGGATTTATTTAATCAAATAAAAAGTGCTACGGAGAGCCTGAAATAATAAGGAAGGTGGTTTCCATAACATACCCTGAAAACTCTATGTGAACTTAGGGCTTCTCTGTGCGTCACTTTTTTATTATTAAATAGCCCATTTCCATATTCAAACATAAGGGAACACTGCTTCAGGGTAATCAGCCAGAAGTTTATAAACAAATCAAGTCTAAAAACTGAAAAATAAGCTCTGTGATTACTTAAATATTTAGCTTACCAAATCATCTCGTGCAATCAGGCTTTGTTTAGAATAACTCCAGACAAAAAGTTTAAATCTATTACCTGCATTTTATTGGCATAAGCAACTAAAATTGAAACTCAGAGCCTTTTATTAGTCCCCCTGAGAGAGTTAGCCATAAGCTCTGCAAACCGAGAAACTCCATCTCAGTAGTTTCCTAAACTATCCCCAAATCCTGCAAGTCCTGTGGTATTTCACAGCCGTTTTCTGTACACCAGCCCTGCCTCCTGGTCCGAGCTGAGCAAGGGGCAGTGGAATTACAGATATGCAGGGCAGGGAAAGGAAAGAAATTAAGATATTTCCCCTTTCCAGTCTCCTAGTGCATGTCCAGGCTGTGCCCATTCCCTGGGAAACCAGTACAGATGCTGGGACCAGCCAGTTGCAGGTTGACCCATGAAAGCAGACTGTCATTGCTAGTGCCTAAGTAAGCCAAAATCAGAGTCAACACCTCGTCCAAAACAAAAATGAAACAAAACAAGGAAGTATTACATAAACTCTGCTGCGTTAAATATTTAACTCGCAACCAACTGTTTGCTCAACCGTTCTTTTATAAAACGGGCAATCTAGTTTCTCCTCGGAGACACTGAGATCCCAGCAAGGCTTTAAAAATATCTAGGTTTTTTGGTCGTTGTCATTCTTAATCACAGATACCTATAAAATTATTAATCCAAGCTACTAGTGGGAATACAAAGCTCTAAATTAGCTAAATCAATAAGGCCTGGGCAATTGGGAGAGGAAGACAAGCCATTTCTGAAGAATCAATTTATTGGCTATTAAAGACACGCTTAAAATTAACTGCATCAGAGAATATAGTACCCCATTTATCTATCTCTATTCTGTGGAATATCTCCAGACTCCTGGTTTCATCTGGGTTATGGACTCCATTAAATCCATCTGCTAAATCATCCCAAACAGATCCAGAGATCCAGACGCCCCAGAGATTATGGGATTAAAGTGGTATCTCAGATAATCTGAAAATTAACATGAGTCAGAGGTACGGGAATAAAATACCAAGCCAATATTTTAGAATAAATTGTACATTAGTGAATCCTACTGTCAAATAATCTAGTGCTAGAAAACTCACTCTGACAACTCTAAAATGCCCTAAGAGATGTTTGTAATAAGTGACTTTCAGATCTAACAATCGATTTTTGAAGGCCTCTTTTATGGCTAAAAACATGTGCCCTCTTTTCAGACATAATTACTGAATATTTAATATTTGCTACAATTTCATAGTAGTGCATGAACTCACATTAGCAGATTTCAAAACTAATGGATATAATGGCTGTTGTGCTACTGGATTTAGTTTTTCAGTAAACTCATTAATTTACCCGACGATAATTAATGAAAGTGCAGTTTTCTGGTTTTGACCGTAGTTTTTACAGCATATTTTAGCTGTGAACAAGGCTAATGTCTGTCCAACTGCAGGCTAATGGATCCGGCTTGTATCTCAGGCAGCACTTCATTATTCACTAAAGCATTCCAAAATTCTCCCCTAGATAGACAGATAAACAGGCAGAGTATCTGGTCGTATGTCTGCATTTCCTACCACCACCTTCTTCAGAAAATGTATGCAGAATTCCTCTCAAATAGAGGCAAAACTTCACTGGGTAAACATTAGTATAATTAAAAGTCAGCCTAAAGCAGCCAGTACAGGATACTAATATTCCCCACAAAGCAAGACTGACTCCTTATTTAGGGTTTCAACTGGAACACAAAATTCCTGATATTCATACGCCATTAATTTCTTCCCCCTCACAAGCAAAACTTTGCCTGTATTTGTAGATGATGTCTTAAAGGCAGAGGGATAACTGACCTTACCCATACAAATTACAAAAGATGACTTCATCACCCTACTCCGCTTCATTTTCCCCCTTTTTGCTTTCTCCTGCAGACTTCCCATGACATCACACAGATTTCAGCTAGAACTTCCCCTTCTAAAATCACTGCTGCTCACTTGCCACTACCCGGACCTGAAAAGTTGGAGAAAATTTAACTAATGACACTTCTGCATGAGATTTCTTGAAAGCAGTTTAATAACCCAGGAGTCTCACCCTGCAGTATACGGACTGTCTGCCAAGCACGTTTGTGTATCTTAATAACTTTGGGGAAATGTGAAATGTTACTTTTAAAAGCCCATAAACATTCACATTTCCATTGAAAAGAATTTATCCGTCATGCTTTCTTAAATTAAAACTAAATATAGACTAGTCATAAAGATTCACTCACTTGTGCCACTGAGCTGACTTTCTAAAACATACCCTAATACGGCACTAAGCTCTTCAAGAGTTTCACATATTTTATTTAATAGACAAAAGAATTTTAATTAAAAATGTATTTCAAATACCACACCTGAAAGTCCCTTTACTCATTTTACATTGCACTCTGAGTGCCTCTGAGGGTACATCGCTGTTTAAATAGGAGATACACGCAGAATACTTGGATTAAGTGGGAATTTGGTAATTCAGGAAATCTCAGCATTAGGGAGAAATTTGTGCAATAGGAGAGTGAAACCGACAACTTCAAATGAGGTGTAAAAATGAGGTCTTAACTATCCGGTTACGACCGGATCCTGTATGATCCATAGGGAAACAAGAGCTGTTGGGGTTTTTTTGCTGGAAGCACTTGGCATCTTTTCATCCTCGAGGAGGTGCTTGTATTTCAACAGCAGATTAAGTAATTTCTGCGAATCATCACAAGGTTTTGGGGTTTTTTTTTTAGTGCTTTAGGATCCTTTGGAATAAGAAGTTCCATTATAAAGGCATGTTACTGCTTCTAGTAAAGGACGGGTTGGTTTGCATTTGAAGCAAAACCTTCATCAATGCACTGCTGACTTCTTCAGCAAACTTCAATAGGTCATAAATTTCATGCATTAACCTATAACCACCTATATAAATCCATCTATAAATCTATATAGATCGAGCTATGCAGTATGTTTGGTTTTCTAAATCCAAAAAATGATACCTCTAACATCCAATTAATATTTTGCAAAGATGCAGAGAACATTACATGTGTTTTGTGAGCAAGCATACTAAAAAAATAATGAGTTTGACACTTCTTACTACTATGCATCTGCACTAAATGAGCATTAAGGCATTGTCCAGTGCTAAAGACTTACCTTTATTTGTACAGACAGGCTTTGTTTTTCATTTTCCCTGTACTTTTTATTAAATATTGAGTAAATTCAGATGCCGTGCCTCCCGAGTGCCTGTGTGGCCCTTCGCAGCCCCTGGTCTTCTCTGAGAAGGGGGAGGAAAAACTCCTGGTCCTATAAAAACCAGGTTGAGCCCCGCTCCTCTCTGGGAAGCAAGTGTTAAAAAAAAAAAACCAAGGGAAAAGGCAGGATTTTCTAATAAAACACCAAAGTCCGATCAGGAAGACTATGACTTAACTAAGAGAATCAAGCAGAAAGTTGGGGAGAGGCAGTCGTTACACTCAAAGCGGAGGAAGTTCATCCAAATATTGAAAAATTGGGGGTGGGAAGTAGCATTTCTGTCGTAACACGAAGTTTTTTTGAACTGTTTTTTACGTGCAGGCATCATGGTGAGTAAGGAGCCCAGCAAATGCTTACTCACCACCTCAGAAAGCGAAGTTGAGCCAGCGGCTTCGCTCGCTCTGGAGATGAAATACGCCCTGGATCCCAACCGGCAGATTAAGAAACGGAACAAAGCCCTCCAGGTGAGATTTAAAGATATCTGCGAGGCCCAGAACGAGCAGAGGGACAAGCAGCTCGCCACCACACAGGACCCCGACAAGAGAGATGCCAAGGCCATCTCCTACAAGACGGCGTATCGCAAGTACATGACGGTGCCCGCCCGGAGGTCCATACCCAATGTCACCAAGAGCACAGGGGTCCAGACTTCACCTGACCTGAAAAAGTGTTACCAGACTTTTCCACTGGACCGAAAAAAAGGGAATATCCTGAAAAGCGCCTCGACTGTCGACACCTTCAAGGGTGAAAACAACGGGTTTCTAATCGACGTGAAGGACAAAGAGGGCAGGAGCTCAGGGGAGGCCGCTCAGTGGCCCAAGAAGGCCGGCAGCCTGCAGACAGCAGAGTTCATCTCCCACCTCCACGAGCGGGGCAACGGGGCCTGCACCAGCGGCGATTTGCACAGTTCTCCCCGAGAACATCCTCCTCCTCCTCTCCCAAACTCAGCCGAGCCAGTTTCGGAGGAGCTTACCGCCACCCGGCCGCCCGGCCGAGGGAGACAGGCCTCGGGGCGGCTGGGGAGCGAGGAGGCCACCCAATCCCTCCACCACGGCAGGGTCTTCAAGACTGAGGTGGCCACTGTTTATTTATCAGGGGTCGGCTCAACTGCCTCGCAGTCCGACCTGTCAAACCTCGCGGCCGAGGCCGACTGGTCGCCCTGCCCGGCGAGCGAGGAGGACAGAAAGAGGACAGTGGCAATGAACGGGGTGCAGCCTCCGGCAGGAGATGCTCGGGTCTGCCCGTCGCAGGCGCAGTGTCAGGTCCCCCCCGAATGTAACGAGCAGGTCCTGCAGATGAAGGTGTCGCCCATGGAGGAGAACCCGCCGTGCCAGACGGCTGTGGCAGTGAGCAGGGGAGAATGCCAACAAATCGTGCCTCACACCGAAGTTGTGGACTTGAAAGCGCAGCTTCAGATGATGGAAAGCTTGATCAGCTCTAGTCAGGAAACCATAAAAGTGTTGTTGGGTGTTATACAGGAGCTAGAGAAAGGAGAAGCTCACAGAGAAGGGTGAGTAGAAAATTTTTAAATAAGTATAAGCTGTTTTAAATGTCTTTTCTAACAAGTCTTGCCCCTGCTACGCCACAGCACACCAAGATGTTCCACCCAACCTTGCTCATACAGACTTGAGTGTTGCTGATTTAGATGCAAGTCCAAGGACCAGTAGTATTCACATATTTGAGTTCTGCTTGTTGTAGAACTACAGCATGGTTTAGGTTGGAAGGGACCTTAAAGTCTCCCCAGTCTCATCTCCTGCCCTGGGCAGGCACACTTCCCACCAGACCAGGTTGCTCCAAGCCCCATCCAGCCTGGCCTTGAACCCCTCCAGGGATGGGGCAGCCACAGCTCCTCTGGGCAACCTGGGCCAGGGTCTCACCACCCTCACAGCAAAGAAGTTCTTCCCCAGATCTCACCTCAATCTACCCTCTTCCAGTTTGAACCCATCACCTGTCATCCCATCACTACACACCCCTGTGAAAAGTCCCTAGGATGTAATTAAGTAGTTATTTAATGAAAGACCTAGAATATCTTTTCTTGTGCCTTTTATAACGAGCACAGAACAAACCACTCTCCAAACAGGATTAGTGAGGACGCTTTCACATCAGCAGCCTCTATTAACCATAATACCTCACACGGCATGAAAAGCAGCAGAAAAAAAACTTAATTCTGTAAGAGACTTACCTTTTTAAGATTAAGGGATATTATTACAACTCTTAATATAATTCCATTAATGGCATATGAATCTTGTCTGGTTTACTTTCACCTTCTGAATTTGTAATATTTCTTTCAGAAAGAAATTTAATGAAAACTCTGAATATCAAAGTCTTCTTTATAGTATTCACACTACTCTGCAGAGGACAAACTCACGCATAAGGAAACAAAATTTTGTTTATCCTTAACTCATGCTACTTTAATCAACCTACAAGGCATTACAAATACTAATTAGTGTAACAGAACACAACCTTTAGTCTTTCCCTACACAGTTTAACCCTCTCTTACATTACCTTAAAAAGCATTTATCAGACTTACTTGCCTTAGTTTACTAATCTTTATTCAATGAATGTACCTCAAAATGTGTGTGCACTGCTTGTGGTTTCAAATACTCCCGTACTTAAACCATAATTTGTCAGAAGAAATCTGGATTTTAGACTGAGAAACTAGCAGCTCTTGCTACTTGAAGTAACACATGTTTTAATTTGAGCCAAAGGCACATCTTAAGATTTGCAACTCAGCTCTTTCTCTAGGAATGCAGAAAACATCTTGTTAATCCTAAAAAATCAAAATTTTTTCATTAAAAAAATCATTTTAGCTGTTGGACAATGTTGTCAACACAGCCTTAGCACTGATAGTTTATTTTACAGCTGGTTACAGCATTTTTAGAATACCTTGTCAAATCCCGTATCTTCAGACTGAGAAGCTTCTTGATCTAGCTGAAAGCAACACAAGCTTACTGATTTTTATATTTATTGTCATTATTATTCAGAAAAAGCATTCCTCTGTCTTTCTTAACTTAAAGAAACCAGAAAAAGTGGTATGCTGCTTGTCAAGTCACAAAACATAGAAAAATACTTCTTCATCATAACTCAGCACCTGATCATCCAGAACCCTGTGTGTATGAACACACGCATCAGCCCACAGTCATCTGCTACAAATACCAGTGTATTCTGTACACTTATATATCAATTTGTTAGCTTTTCCTAAGGATAGCACACCAACGGTGCAGCAAATATTTGTAGTTTTTATTGCTCTCACATAAGCAGACCCATTTAATGTAGCCAGCATTAGGAATGGGTCCCTGCCCTCAGCACAGAAGAAGTCTTGCCCAAGCTCTAGAGGATTGCTCCTATCAGATAATCCTTCTGAAGTCATCAAACCTGACAAAGCTGTAGCTTCTATCAGGCCTAAAACAGTGGAACTATCCATAAACCTCAGTTTTTCACAGTATCTCTACTGCTTCTTGTAAGCACAGACTTACATATTAGAGTCTGCAAAACTACATTATGTGGGACCAAAAAGAACCTGTTTGTTAGCAGTGCTTTACTCTCCCCCCAGAGGTTCCTCTGCAACAGTGAAATCATCCCCAAAAGATACATCACACATTTTGAAATCTTTTCAAAACATGTTTTTGGTGTGTGGAAGGGATAATTTAAATGTTTTAATGGGGAGGGGGTGTTAAACATGATGTTTAACGAAGCTTTAAAATTTAACCAGGAGCAGAAGAGAGTTTCTGTGTGGAGCTGCTTTCAGAGACTGTGCTCCAGGCATGTCCCAAATGTGTCCCCTCCCATGTAGGATGTAGAGATGGGGAAGGAGAAAGTGAGACACATACTTGCATATTTTCTCCTGTTCTAAGAATTCTTGTATTCCAGATCCCTCTAATTTTCTAGCTCCTGGCTTATTTTAAAGGAGATGGCACAAGGGAGACCGGAATTAAGCCTGGGACATTTCTGTTCTCCACTGATCACTCCAAAGCTGAAAGAACACCCTGTTCTTGTGCAAAGCACCAACCATTATTAACGCCAAGCCTGTCTTTATCCCTATTTCCCTCAAATTAGACAACTATTTCAATAATAGGTTGCCCCATCCTTTTATCAGAATAATTCTTTCCTATTATTGCATTCCATTCCTACGTTTTTGCCAGAGACCCAGTGTGTACACTAACTATTGCATCTCAATTTTAGCATCTTTTTTCCTTTTATAAGCAGGCATTAGGTCAGTCGATAACAAGAAATTAAAAGTAGTGTTACTGCTCTGCTTACTGTAGCACATAAGAGTCTTACATCTGCTGAAACAGAGAACAGAGCTCTGTGTTCATGGCACTCTCCTGGTTTTCTTACGTATATTAAATTCTTTGCAATAACATGCATCAAGAAGCAAATATAAATAACACACTGCTGGTAAAAAAAAAATATATATATATAAAATTAATTAATAAAATAAAACACCGAACCCACAGCTAGATCTCTTAACCAGATTTTCCCCCTTCAAAAGAATCAGTGTTCCTTAAGTGCTGTTTTAGTGCCATGGGACTAGTGCTCAGTGGATTCATTTTCACTAATATGCTGTAGGTCTTGAACTGCTATTACTGCAATTCATCACTAAATGAGTCTATGCCAGCGAAATTGTATCAGCATCTCTGAAGACCGTAGCATCATCCTTTGGGTGAATATCATCCTTGTATACTTTTCAAAATGTCAGTAGTACATTATCTGCAATTAGCAGCATCGTACAGTGCTCGGCTCAGCTGAAAGGGACGGGAAAAGCCAGGGGAGGAGGAAAGAGAAGCTCAGGGCAGCTCCAACATCCCGTGAGCTGAGGTGCCGTGAGACCTTCCTCTTCTTCCAACCTTGGACCACGTCCTATTTATTGGGTATAGAATGCAAAATTCAGGCCATCAGGACACACAGCTCTTATCAGGGGAAGGAATCACCACTCACCAGCAACCCCCCAAAATCAAAATAAATTGTTAAAAATTTATATTCCATGTAGCCATCATTATTTACTAAATATTTGGCAAAATGGTAATTATATCCTACTATGTGGAAGCTTTTACAAAAACACCCCAACCTCACAGCAAAAGGCACTGAATGACATTTGAGTTAAATGAGGCACAAGTAAAACTCAATTCAGACTTCCAGCTCAGAGTTGGGAAAACGCGAAATATAACATGATGCAAGGTGCAGCTTTATTAGCCAACTACATCAACTACAGAGATATTTGTCTGCCTCTACATACAGCACATTTAATTAAACTGGCCAAATTTTGCTGTTTCCCTCGATGGAGCTTCACTAAGAACAGCAGGATTGAAAGCAAAATGCAAAAATTCAAAAACCTGGCTAACTACCACCTATGAAATATGGAGCAGAAGATGAACAGATGATCAAAAACATTCTGCATCTGGAGAACACCAATGACCTGCCCTTTAAATCCTTCCCGGGAGAAGGAACAGTCATCCAGGCCCTTCTCATTAAACAACAAATCAGCAACTTTAGTAAACAAAGTACTCAATTTGCCATACAAAAAATAAGTCACAGTATTTTGACTCTGACAGGCCAAATGCTAGACATTAGACACGAGTTAAATGAACCTATTTCAGAGATAATTTATATTCATTTATTAGTCGAGAGTGGTTCTGGAATTTAAAGAGCTCTCCACAAACATTAACAAACCGAACAGTCCCAGGCTCCTTCGAAGAGGCTTTGAAAGAACATGTTCTCATGGAGGGAATTTAAATGTCATTTCACATTTTCCAATGAATAAGAGATATTTGTGCCTGGCGTTATCATTTCTAAGCAGAAAATAAACTGATACTGTGTGTGTCTGGATGGATATTGCAGCCAAAGAGGAGAGGAGAGCTTCCCTCGACACAAAGCATCCTCACCCAAGTACTTCTGTCTCAAAAATGCTGTGAGCCATCATCCTCAAGGTCACACGAGCTGAGCGTAAACTTATCATCCTGACTCAGAAATGATGGCAGACGAAAGTCATGGAGCCAAAGCAATTATTGCCCAGCCTGTTTGCTTTTCTCCTTTTTCAGAAACTACTTCAAGCCTGGTCCAACGATTCAGCTCAGGTGAAGGAGACAGAGCAAATAAAGGCAGGAACAACCTCTGCCATCTAACTCAATCCATCTACACACACCAGCCAATACTCTTAAAAACCAGGGAGTTCCTTATTTCACACAAGGAGAAAAGAAAGCTTAAAGAGCTTACAAGAGTATGACCTCTGAAAGCAGAGCCTGGGGAAGCAATGGGCTGAGTGCAGAAATGATATGGGACAGTTTCATTTGGGATTCTCCCCACCTTCGGTTTTGTTTTGCTTTTCAATTATAGACCTGGCACGGGAAAAGTTAAAGAAAATCGTTACTAAGAGAAAACCTAGAAATGGAGGGAAGCAATAGATAGATAAGCTCAACAGCAGAAATGAGCTGCATCACAAATAAATACATGAAAAATAGAGAGAATACAACAAATTCCATCTGCAATGCACAAATTGTGTCATACAGCAAGTGCCACCAGGGTTTAGGAGATAGTAACAGCAACGCTTTGGGGCAGGCCCACAATGACCAGCTTGATTTTCAACTCTGTGATCATCACATCCATCTCTTTTGCCTGGTTCTTCAGAGTAGTCACATTCATTGTGCCCGTTACTCTGAGACCACTTCCTAAATCCTCATCATCTCACCCACTGCAGTTGTGTATTTCAGAGGGTGCATCATTTACAGGCTGTTCCCCAACACGGATACACCAAGACTCCTTGGAAATTGGAACAGTTCACCCTTCTAAGGCAGTCAGGAAATCTCTCTGGATGAGTCTTCCTTAGTCAAGGAAAAGAAATAATTTTTGCACAAATCTGTGCTTCATGGCTTTTGAAATCCTTGAGCCAGCGGATCTATCCATCTACTTGGTATTTAACAGGCTTTAAAAACAAGAGGAAATATCATTCCCCAACACCTCCCTTTTCCCGCAGGGCTCAGCAGCACTACAGGCTTGAAAGTGAAATTAAAGTTCAAGACTTTTCCATCAAATGGGCCGCAGCGACACAAAGTTAAAATAAAAACAAACTTCAACGATTCAAATCTGGAAACACCGGTGAAGACTTATAATGATTCACAGAAAAAAAAAAACCAAAACATGCAAGCAGACTATGGTCTTGCTAAATATATCCATGTGAATTACCACAGATCATAAGGGAAGCGTTTCCAACTGTCACTGAGCTGCCCAAATTACACACCTGCAAGGAGAGGTTTTCTGCTAAATCAGTCTTTTAAAGAGGATGTTATTTAGGTACTGAATTACCAGTTTTCACCTTACACAATTAGAACAATCCTTTAATAACTGCATTTTGACTGTTGGTCGTGTAAGAATCTGAAGAGACACAGCAACGAGCTCGGTACCCATCCAGTCATGTAAAAAGAAGACAAAAAATGAGCTTTATAACATCAAATTTCTCACTGCTGCTCGTTCACCAAGAGATCAATCTCTAGATTTCTACTTGACACCTACTTGTGAGCACTTGTGCTTACACAAAGATATACTTATCTCTTATCCCAACTCAGGATTTTGACTGTGGGCAATTTTAGTAAAAAGACTTCCATGAAAAAGATCATTTTGCTTTTAAACTGTTGAGGCTCCCCGGTACCCCGCTTCCAGAATTAAGCCTTAAATCATGCAATACACTCTTGAGAAAGCTCCTGTGCAACACGTTCAGGGAACTTGAGGGTAAGGAAGCGACAATGGAGAGGTTGAGCTTGATTCAAAAATCTCTGGACCAGTTCACAACCGGAGGAAAACACCTTTTAAGCAAAGAGCTCCTGGGCAGGTGTCTGTCCATCCTCCCCATGTCACCATGGGCTTCCTGCTTTAATTACAGATCCAGGAATCCTCAGCCCAGACCGTGAAAAAACTAAGGTGGTCTACTCTGTTTCATAGCTTTTAATGGCTTCATTTCGAGCTTTGCAAACACAGAGGAATTTTGAAGACAGATGAGTAAATAGATAACCAAGTTAAAACACGCAGAGTAGTCCAACACAGGAGCAGCAGACAAGGATCAGCTGTGTCACAGGGCAACCGAGAAGGAAAACCACCATTCAAGGGGAGGTTGGACATCTCTCCAAACATTCCAGATGTATTTAGCCCTCATGATGATGGAGGATGTTTTTCACCACACCACTAACTACATGAACAAACCAGACGAGGACACACAGAGCTGTACTGGGATTACTACAGGTTATTGTCCCTCTTGGTTCCAACATCCTGAGAAGACGTGATAGAAGCTGAGCGTGGCCTAATAATTCATCAGCACGAAAGACCAGGTTTTAGAGATGAGCAAAGGGTTTTTTGACATTAACAAGGGAATTTACACTCCAGGATAGTTCAACTTGACATGATTTAGGTAATTTCTTGGGTAAATACAAAGAGATTTGTTTACTTCATTGTCATCCATACAAGCTCAGGAAAAAAAGAATCCCAGGGATGAGACTTGCTGAGCATCTGTGTGCAAAGCTCAAGCAAATGCCAAACTGCTGCTCTAGAGTCTCCTCATGTACTGCAGTGACATCTCAAACTACCACTAAGGCAATCAGAAAATAAAAAGTACTTAGACCTGCAAAGAGTTATTCAAACTGCAACAAAAAGAGCGTTTGGTGCTTTCAAGGTCCTTCCTGCTGTTTTTTTTCCTTCTTAATTCCCCATCCTTCTTGCAAATACCACAGAACCAGGAAGCTCGGTGGCCAGCAATCGTACTTTATGTGCTCAATTTCATGCTACTGCATAATATTTAGAATTTTAAACGAGTTCTTTGGTTTGCACACATTTGGCTGATGTAGTTATTCTTGTGAGCTGGTGTGGGCTTATATATGGAATACACACCGAGTATTTGAGCTTGCACTGAAATCTCAACCACTTTGAAATTACCAAAAAATACCACAGACTTCTTATTTCTCCTGTCTTCCCTCCGTTATAGAAACAATCCCTGTTGGTCTTAATTTAAAAGTCTGGAGTCAAGCAAAAGCCAAGGTGTTGTGTTTTAATACAGTTATTCACCTGTAAATGCAGTATTAGTTTCTAGCTATGAAATATCCATTGCTCTGCTCACTTGAGAGGATATCATTTGCATTAAAGCCATATAGTTATGAATCTCCAGGCTGTGGGTGACAAAGGACTGCAAGCCACAGGGCAGGGAGTCCAATAATCCCTTTGTAGCCGAGGAACAATTCTGCTCCAGGTCGAAGCAAGAGGGAAGAGCAGGGGTAGAAGCCAGAGGTAAGGATTTTTGCCTAGTGACTACACCACCCAACACGCGGTCCCAGCTAGTCCCAAAAACCACCCGCAGGAGGGAATGATTTTAAAAATCAGGTGGATTTGGGAGTGAAGAGATGGGAAGGCAGAAGAAGAGGAACGTGACAGGCTGCGAAGCTGCAGCAGGCACAATGATGAGCTGTGGGTTCAGAGGTGCCAGGGCACCCGAGTCGCGATGCCCGAGGGTCAGGGGGAAATCACAGCAGAAGATTCCGAGTGCAGGGGGTACAGAGATCTCATCTCAGTAGAACCATTGGAGCGTGCTCCCCACAACCCGCTGGAAACGCTTGGTCTAGGAATGATACACCAGTGACACAGTTGCTACTCAGCCAGAGCAAATAAATCCCCTGAATCGTTATTAATACAAAGAGTTGACATTTTAATTATCCTCCTGATTTTTCTGATGAGACAACAGAGGCGCAGATATCCAAGAGAGACGCTAGGCCTTTTATGCACCTAATTCCTGTTAGATTTTGTGTTTTCACTTGAAATACATTTTAATTCTCACCATTCGCAGGAGTTCTTTTTTAAATCACTAGGCAGACCTATATTAAAATATGTATTATTTTTTTTTAAAAACCCTTCACTCCCCAACTAACCTGAGTATAATATAAAACGTATTTATGGGGTGAAAGCATTTGAATTGCTGTCTTGGGAGTCATGCCATACGCCCACAGTGCAAATACCTCAAAAAGAAAATTAGTCATTTGCTTCCAACTGTCAGGATTCGGTAAAAGACGAACTAGAGTCTTGTAAACAGTCTGAAAAGATTCACCATTGATCTTCTGTTCATTGCAAAGAATTTCAGAAACCAAATGAATAATATCAGCCCTGTAATAACAATAACAGATAGGGGAAAAAAAGTGAAAAAACCATCCTGATATTATTTGAGAGTATCAGAGGATGCTCTGCTCTCACCCTCTGCCATCAGTTAAAGAAAAACTTTCAAAAATGAGTCAGTGAATTCGTGCAGCGTTACTTTTGCCTTTTTTGGTTGTGTGTATTAAAATGTACTTGTACCCAGCATGACAACTAGGGTCTTCCCAATGTTCTGACAAGTCAGAGGCTGTCTGGCCATTCTCATTGATCAGTGGATATTCCTCAGCACTGATGAGATCCCTTCTCTGTCTTCTCTTCTCCAGGCTGAACAGCCCCAACCTTTCCTCAGCAGAGGTGCTCTGCTCACTTTGATCATCTTTGTAACCCTTCACCAGACTCTCCAGCAGCTCCTTGTCCTTCTTGAACTGGGGGGCCCAGAACTGGACCAAGTGCTCCAGATGTGGCCTCACCAGGGCAGAGCAGAGGGGGAGGATGACCTCCCACCACCTGCTGCTCTTTTTAAATGTAGCCCAGGAGATCATTGGCCTTCTTGGCCCCAAGGGCACATTGCTGCCTCATGGGCAACTCGTTGTCCACCAAGACTCTCAGGTCTCTCTCTACAGAGCTGGTTTACAGTAGATTACCCCCTAACCTATGCTGGTGGGTGAAGAAGGAAAGGATAATATTTCATCCAAGAACCAAATGCCTCTGGCACTCCACAGCCCTTCTTGGGTCTCCGCAAAGATCTACGGAGCAGTAACAAAGAGTTGGCTTCTACTCATAACACATCCAACCTCATCTATAGCAGGCATAATTAAACAGAGCACAAGAAAACTTAGGACACATGGAAGCACATCTTTCTCTCGGTGCTCTGAGTAGACCAAGTGCTTCCGCTGGTGGTGTTAAGCCCTACTTTGTCACATAAGGGGGGACACATCCCTCTGAATCCAAGTAAGTTCCTGGAGACACACCAAGGATGCTTCCAGGGATGGTGCTGGGGAACCAGCCAGGCAAAGCCAACGAGTGCCAGGGTAGGAGGGGAAGAAAAATTCTTCAGGTGAAAGCCAAGGAGTTTAAAAAAGGGGAAAAACCCAAACACTAAAACCCAACACACCTCTAAAAAGCACGAAGCAACTCAGGGTTTGCATCCAGCTGCAGACATCAAACAAAAAAGCCTGAAGACAATTGTTCCAAGCAGAACAGTGTTCTTTATTTTTATTGGGCTGTACCATTAGCATCTATAAATGAAAACTGCTAATTGGTTAGTTATGAATGTAGTGGAAACACAGCAGCAGTGAACAATTTTTCTACTGGGCAAACTATTTTTCTCAACAACTTTATACGAGCTGAAAGATGACCAGGGGTGTTTTATACCCATACAGACCTGCTGGATTCATGACAGAATATAAGTTCTTAAGGGAACCAGAGACAGATATTAATCTGAAACATGATTTTGCTGATAGAAATATATTTATATGAGGCTTTCCATAGAGCTAGAATGGCAAATCTTTCTGAGGTTAGACTAAACCGATTTGGCTAAGCAGGATTTATTTTAACCTGCAAAACCTATGCAAGTGATTTCCCTGCAGTTTACGGAGCTTAAACTTGACTTAAGCCGTAAGGGCAACTAAAACATACATGACACAGTGAAGCCATCTCATTCTGCCAAAAGGCAAATTATGTTAATAGTAAGTATGGATAATTGTCTCTTGAAGCGTAGTTATTAGCGATATTAGCTCTGTAATACTTTACAGCAGGAAACAAAGGTTTCAGGAAGTTCTCCACCAGACTATTTATTTTAAACCATTATTCTGTAAAGACAGATAATATTAGTGTGTTTAACTAGCTGTGCTATAAATAGTCCCAGCAGGACGAAGCCATGCATGGCAATATATTACTCATTTATACAAAAGACTGAAGGAGAACCACGACTTACAGTTCCTCAGCTATTCAGCAAGGCCAGAACTGTCACTTCAAAACCACTTCAAAGGCCCACTGCTTTCCTAAGATAATTTGTTTCACTACATTTTAGTAAAAACATCAACAACAAGAAAATTCCTGAAGTCTGTTTATCCTCCTTGTTGGTGGCAATGCATAAGAAACGTGATGAACATCAATATATCTAAAGAGTGTACCCAACTGAGCATAAACACGCTCTGAAGCGCAGCCACTTCTGGAAAATCATGCCATTAAGGAACTCAATTAATATGAAGTATTCCCTACATCCCAGCAGGTAAGGGCAGACATCCAGATGTAACAGAGCCATCCTTCCAAATCTCTTCCAAAGATTTTTTTTTCCCCTTTGTTTGTTTTTAATAGATGTCCAGGATATTTGAATTAGTGCCCCTTCACTAGTTACCTACTGAACAATGGGGAAAAAATCAGCATCTGCAGATCTAAGCTCAACGGGGTCTCAAATTTATACGAGGAAAAAAACCTACTCAAATGCAAAGAAGATTTTGATGTTACAGTTGGCATTTTCAAAAAAAAAAAAAAAGCCTCAAGCAGGTGCACAAATTCTGCATTTCACAGGGATTTAGAGGGTGTAATTCCCTTCGGCTGCTCTGAAAATTGCAGCCTATTATTAGTTACTGCCAGTCCATGTCAGCAAAACGGTTGCTCTTCATTATAATATTTTAATACTTGGAAGTGTTAATTGAGGTTACGTTCAAGTTGTGCCAAGAATGCTTAAAGAAATGCAATGAAATGAAAGCCTGCTGAAAAAACATGGAATACAGATAGCCAGCATATATGAAAAACCAAGTGTGGAGGTGAGATACCCTTCCCAAGGTGACCCAGCTGCTTGGATGGAGCCACTGCAACACACTCAGCTACATCCATCCTTTCTCCAGGACCTGGACCACACAGCACCCCATAATACCTAAGACCAATCCTACCAATACAAAAAGAGAAAATACAACACGTAAGGTATCAAAGCAAGAAGCTATTGGAGGAATGGCTTCTTGTTAGAGTATATCAAGACCCATTTAATGCTAAAGTAGCATGAAACACAGCAGTAATAGGAATATCAGGGGGGACAATTAAACATCCCACCCAGTATATGCATTCAGATCCCTTCCTGCAGATCAGCATCCAATCCCACCGAACCAGGAGTGAACAGGGCCATCTTTACTTTGCTATAGTGATAGGATTACAAAAAAATAGTATTAGTATTTAAAAAAAAAAAAAAATCACACAAGTCTAAAGAATGCTTTTGGGAGGAAAAAATACCAAACCATGAAGTAGTACAGGTTGTAGCCAATTACCCAGAAAGCACTCTAATCAAATAAAAAGATTTCCTTCAGAATCCACAAGATAAGTATTTTTCCAAATAGAAACTAGCACATGTTTCTTACTGTGATCCCTGAGGAAAAACTGGGGAGCTGCTAACTGACAGGAGAAGGGACTTGGTTTGGTGTGGTCGCATTCATGGCAGGCAGAAGTAGGTGTCAAGACCAAACATGTGTCAGAAGGGGAAGATGCCAAGTGCTGCCCTTGCATCTTAACACCAGCAGGTTCCAAATGCTGCATCCAATTTACCCACCAGATGGGTCAGCACGACCTTGAGGTGATTGAGATTGACCTTCTCGGTCAACCCAAGACCTCCTTCAATCCAAGAATGGGTGGGAAAAAGAAGGAGAGACTGACACAAGTTATAAGATGTAACACTTTTTATACTTAAACTGATTCCCAAAATGAAGATTGGGAAAACGAGCCACAAGGCTTAGTGCTGAGACTGTTTTTCCATTAAGTACGTTGCCAACGGGAGTCGTAGCTTGGGGGAACTCCTTGCTCCCAGGCTTCTCCCTTGGTCCAAAGTAAAATAGTCCACTTTGCATCTAAAACAGACCAAAACCAACTTTCATTTCCCTTAAAAGAAAACAAGTTTTCTATAGGAGTCTTTCTTTTCTGTAAAACTTCACATTTTACAGGATTTACTCTTAAATCACTGACTAGTTTGTGATCGACTGCTGCTAAAACCAAACTGCACTGAATACGTAAGCCGAGAAATCAGTATTTCAAACTCTCCTCCAAGTATCATATAATCTTTAAATACTTATATCAAAGGACCATTTTCATCAGCTTAACGAGTCTGCCTCATACCATCAACTAGGAAATATGTTTTTTAAAGTATTTGAAAGGCTGAAATTACTGGGCATTTAAAGATCATTATACGCTTTAGAAACTACTTTAAATAAAGTACTAAAGCTCAATTTTGAGACAGACAGTTTATTAACCTCAAGTGTAAATGACACCTTATTAAAAAAAAAAGATCTCAAAAGCACTGCCAGTTCTGGAAGCAGGGCTAGAGGTCAGGACTGAACAGGCACATTAAGACCAAATACATTAGAGCTTTTGCTAAATAAGTACCCAGCCCATCAGCATTCGGTGAGTTTATCACAACTAAAATATTACTGTTTTGTTCAGACAGCGGTGGTGCTGGTGGGAACTGGTTGGGAAACCATCACAGCAACCTTCTCCCAGTCCCACGGTGAAAGCTGTGATTCTCAAACACCCCAATTAAAGGGAAAAATAAAAATAAAGACTTGTCAAGATGCATTATGAACAGATGACTTGGCCACCTTGTTTTTACCACTGCTGTCAGAAACTTTGCTCTTTTTAGAGCGAATCCCTCAAAGCACCAGGCAAGTCCCTAAAATATACCCAATCACTTTCCTGAGGAGCTCCACAAATAAGATGTCACTGTCACTCTTTTGTCACCGGGCTCATCTCAGAAGAATCCAGGACAGAAGGGACAGGTATTAGCAGGATAAGTGACTTGTATACTACAATTTGCTTTTGTAAAGACTGGACTTAGAAAAAACTTATTAAAACCCCCTTATATTAAATTGTTTCTTGAACTGCCAAGGAGAGGCAGGGCAAACCCTGAACCACTGAGCAGGGCCTAGCCATTCATCCACGATCCAAACAATTAACTGTGTCTTTGAACTGTGTCTTTGCAGGCATAGAAAGATGAAAGAAAATGTCCCAGCTGGAAATTAATGACCAAAAAAAACGCCCCCAAAGCAACAACTTGGCACCCAACGCAGCGTGTTTGTGCCTTCACCTATCGAGAGGCACAGACAAGGGTGCTGTGTTCCTCTGAAGGCTGTTATTAACTTCCCTTCATGGCCCCATAAATAAGGGTCTGTCAACTGATCCAGAAACTTCAAATGCTCTATCTCTATTAAGAGTTTTGATCAATATCTTGGAAAAACATTTTATAAGCCCAGGTTTAGTAGGGTGGTCACAATCTGAATATCAACTTCCAAAGGAGCGTAAAAGGGGAAATGGAAATCAGGTACTGCTTCACCCCTCTTAGAGAGCACAACAAGTAAATATAATCAAATATAAACTAGTACAGGGTGTTTCCCCATAGGGAATAGTACTTAATATAGAAAATTTGCTTTGTAGAAGTTTTTCTGCACACCTGGCTTTGCGGTGGTATCAAAATTCAGCAATCTAGGTAATATGAGTATGTTCCTCTGAATAAAAAGAACTTTTGAGGCCATTGACTTATTACCTGGTACTAAGTTTCAAACCCGCAGGGTTCCGAGCTCTCTTCAAATAACGAAACAACTAGAACAGCAAGAACTCTACCTGGCATTTTGCTTTCAGAAGGGAAAAAAAGTCTTTATAATAATAAAAAAAAACGTATTATGAGCTGTTCTCTGAGCTACCACTGTGCCCAGAGCACTTTGAAATGACACCACCCCCAACGACTGATACGCCACGGCATCAGAGGAGAAGCAGAACTGTCACCCATGACCACAAGCTCCCTCCAACAAAACCTCAGGCTCACCCTCCACCTTCAAGTTCACACTGATAAATTTTTTTTTTTCTTAACAGTACGTCTATATAAAATATCTGAGTGATGTAATAAACTTTTAAACCAATATTCAAAATTCCACTCATGAGGTATTTCCCCGTTTCTTTAAAAACCACATTACAAAGAAACTTCGCAAACACTAGTCTGTATTTAACACAAACTGAAGCTGAGATTCTATTTGTGATTTTACAGTAAAAAGGAAGTATTAAATACTGGCTTTTCATTTTAAACTCATTTAAAAAATTTCAAAACATTTTCATTTTAAACTCCTTCGCATGCAACATTTGTGTTGATAGAGAGACAATTATGAATTTTTAAATATATATATTTTTAATGAAATTTCTATGTATAAAAAATAATTACTTCCATAACTTAAAAAACCCATTTTAAATCAACTTGAGCAAGTCTGAGGTAACACCCAGGTCAATCAAGAGCCGCTGCTGTAAGAGACATCAAACCAAGGAGCGACAAGGAATAGCCGCAGGCTACACGTGCACAAAAAATGTTATTTAAATGGCATTTTCTTCCTTTTAAGACACAAACATCCCCACAACAGGTCTTCACACCACATTGCTGAGGCACAGAATTTCTAAATAGATGCCGTTTTGCAGTATGATGTTCTATACATCCACCAATAACTACAACAAGCCTTGTTTTATTTGAGAAAGCAGAAGAAATCCCAGCAAATCAAGTATCACATCTGTGGAAACTGAGCACGCCCCTTTGCAGCGAGAGCTACAGCATCTTTCTGCAAAGAGAGGTTCACTTCACTTGGTTTCCTTGCTGTTTTCCCTCTTAATTTACAAAAGTATAATGGAAATAAATCTTCTCTTTTCTCCTTGCAGTCATTAAAGACTCATTTTCCAAAATAACTTCGTATTCTCATTGCTCAGTGAAGCTGAATATGTTATTTTTGATCCTGGTTTCCTAGTGGCTATGTTTTTGTGGCCAATATTAAAGTTAAAAAAAAATGATTCTGAAGTTATTGCATCTATTAAAAGATTCACAGAAGGCAAAATCATGTGCAAAACAAATTACTTTTTAATGACCTTGTGTTCTTGTCTTTGCAGGCTCTCGTATCGGACTGGTCAAGACACGGCTAACTGTGACACATGCAGGAACAGCGCGTGTATCATCTACAGGTAGGTTAAAAACACTAATATTTCTACCTTTGGATTTATTGACTAACGATTTATTCACTAATGAAAGATTAATGGTTAGCACTTCCACCAAAAATCAGCTCAGTTTTTTGACAGACAAGGGGAAAATATGCTGTAGGCAAGAAGTCTAAAACCAAAAGACACTGCAAAGCAGGGGAACTACAAGAAGCCTGAGTTCCTAAGACAAGATAAGTAGCCAGAAGGGATAAAAGAGAAATTCCCTGATAAAACTACCACTAAGACAAACTGCCTTGTAGGAGTTTCTGTTCCTCCGCAATTTTGAACAGAGTAACATTTTAAAAAAACCAAAACCTAAATATCAGGGCTGTTTCAAAGCTTTTAAACTGCAATGAAACAGCATCTCAGAGGAAGGATTAAGTTGCCCCACTGACTTCCCAACTGCATCCCGGAATGTCGAGTGATACATCCATTGCTCCTACATTCCAGCAATTAAATTCTTCCCCCTCAAGATGACTTTTCAGAATATCAATATAATCTAGTACAAAAGTTAGAGACAACGTGGAAGGCAACAAAACCCCAAATCTTGGGGTGGATTTTGCTGCTTTTTAGTACCAAAAGTGCTGATACTGTTAATAAACATTCTAAGAACAGGGTTTTGAGAATACAGTAATATTACATATGAAATATACAACTTCTGCTGAGGTTCCAAATCTATTTTCATATTATTTTGTCTTCATATAGAAAAGAATACATACTTCTTAGTACTAAAGAAAAAAGGAAAACTAATTCTAATTTTTTAAGTAAACAGGAAACTGATCAAACATTAAACACTATTAAAAAGACAAGGTACCAAAATCCATGAACTGCTCTAGAAATCAAAAGGAAAATAAACACATCTTTATTTCTCATTTCCCTCAAAATTCTACTTATTTCTGCTGTGAGAAAGTTCAGTGAACTCAAACCAGGCACGGGCATCACAGATGCCTTCTTGCATTGCAGGAGAGACTGCTCGTGCAGCAGCACACACCAATTCCCTGCTCCCACTCCCAATTAAATACCCATTTAGCCACTATTCTAATGAAGGGGAAAGGACTGAGTCATCATCTCGAAGGTGCCACTGGAATTGTGGTAAGGACAGGATCGGTCATGCTGTGTCTGATGGAGCTCTGGGCTCAAACACATCAGAAACCACTTTTCTTGGGCAGCAGCATCACTGCAGGTTTTAAAGCCTGAATATAAAGTCCCAACTCCACAGCAATAATCTAAAACAGCCAGTAAAAAGTATTCACCATCATATCTTTATAGGAGTTTCCGGACATTATTTAGGAAAGAAATTTGGTTAAATGGTTAAATAAAAAAACCCAAGCATTTTATCAAATGTTATTCTATGTCAAATGTTAATCTATTTCTTAGCATCGATATCTCATAAACCGAGGTTAAAAAAAACCAAACAGTTTCAAAAGCATCTGCCATCAACTAAAAGACAAATTTACAAAAAAAAGACAACCTTTTACCTCTGTCTCTTCCAAAACAACGTGGATTCACTGCTGAAAATTTTAAGGGTAGAAAATAGGTTTTATTAGGGGATATTGTCTGGAGAAAGTCAACTGAAATACTGAGTATAGCAAAATCTTGCTATTAAGAAGAAATTGCATTGATATGCAGAAACTGTAATTCTGTAACACCCAGAACTCACATGGACTAAATCTTCCCAGCCTGTTTTATTCTGTGATTATCTTCTAGTGGAACTGCCCTTTCCACTCCTGTTTAAATTACCGTCCCGTGTGAATTTTAATCCTTGACTAGAAATCTATAGGAGAAAATGAGTCTTCTGTTTAATATTTCGTGCATTATTCTAAGGCCTTTATCCTGAATTATTTCTGTGAAGGAACATCTTGAAGAATTCCTGCCAGGCTTCCCGTCAGGCACAAAGGTCAGAAGTACTGAAGAGCTTTTACAAGGCTACTTTAGCTTCTGGAAGTCAACTTTTTACTAAACCAAATAACTACCCAATTTCCACACAGGGGGAACAAACAACTCCAGAGTAGACTCCTGTAGTTCTTGGCAGGAAAAATTACTCAAAGCTCCATCAACCATTAATTTTGGCTACTTTTCACTCCTTTGAAATGTTGAAATATGCTGGCTTTCAGTGCTCCGCTTGGTCTTTGATGTTGGAGTTATTCTAAGGGGTGCTCCAGCTATTCGACAGAAAATACATTAGTAGAATCTAGGAAATGTAACTGAATAAAAGTGGCAAATGAAACAGGTTAAAATTACAGCAACACAAGTTAACTCGTTAGCAGCGATCCCCCAGGGAAGCGGTTCCCTTGTAAAGGTTAGATGCAGTGATAATTATTACACTTTCACTAATTTATTTATTATTAAAAATATTAAATTTTTTAATTTGGCAATACAAAATGCAACTAAGAGAAGTAGACACAAATCCTTAAGATTTTATTAGTCTATCAATATCAGGTAACTAAATGATGAAAATAGCTATTTTCACCATCTTTTAATTTCCTACCCTCATTAATTAGCTCACATCCCTTCTCATCTTATCTCTGGCCTCTAAGAGGAGAAAAAATGGATCTCAATGGTTTGCTGCCACTGACAACGCGCTGGATCCTCTGCATTTCTGATTTTCAGGCTGAAACAGGAAACTTAACAGAGACTGCTTAAAAGTGCATTAAGCTAATTTTCGAGTGACTAGTACTTATCTGGCTCCCCTTCTTCCAAGATGTGGCACGCACTAATGCTGTGTCATCCAATTAACGTGACCCAGAAGGAGACACCATGATACTCGTTAATTCCTGCTTCCCCCGACCTACTTGAATGCCAAGAGTCAAGCCCTTCTACAAATGCCTAAAGGATTCAGGCTTTAACATTACAAACGAGGTCATAAGAAGGTAAATAGAAGGGGATAAAGCCCTCAGCAGCCCAGTCCTCGGCCCGAATTATTCTGATTCGGTGATCTTACAAGTAACCAACACATCCAATCATTAGCCTCTAATAGTTTTAAAGTGATTAATGCTAATAACGTGTGACTGTGTTAAAAAAAAGAAAATCCATACTTCTAAGCTTGTTGCGAGATGCCCTCCCACAGCCCATATGCTTAAAATCAAATGGTTATGACTCCTCAAACTCTTGTTTTCAATCCCTTATACAGCAACAAAATTAGAAAAAGTTCACTCTACTGTCAGCATGCAAAAAAATAAACTCACTAACATATATTCTCAAAATCACTTTTAAAAAAGCCATGAAAAACCAGCAAATCCACCAGAGCAATCCCTAACCCACAGCAGGAGGATTCAGAAGATGGGATTAGCCAGCCAGAAGCAGTCTGAGAAAGTCCATCACCTTGTGTGCACGCTTTTAGTGAGGTGTCCGGATTGCCCACCTCCGCTCTGCATCACCCCTCTACCACACCACAGGCCCTACCAACATGGTCATAACACCTCTTGAAAGCACTCATATCACCCGCACGCATTACACAGCATGTGAGCCACACAAACCCCAAAACACCTCTGAGATGTTCTCAGGGTCTCCAAGAACAGCTGGAGGCACAGAAGAACCCTGGGCTGGTCACTGCTCTTGCCCCGGGAGCACTCAATTAGAGGTTGGGTGGTTCTTTATTCCTCTCCCCAAGGCTCCAGGCACCAAACGCAGTCCTTCACTGATGAGAGCTATTTAATATGTTTTGCTTCTCTTTCTTCCCCAAATACAATTCAAATTCCGCACAGAAGACACTTTTGTTCCAAGTCTGTCCTGGGGAACTTGTTATTAGTCTTTGTTGTTTTCCTGAAGACAATGACTCTGTTTCACAAACACAAAGCAGCAAAGGCTGGGGAGCCACAAAGCCCAGAGCAAAACAAGGAGAGAAACCCCACAGAGGTTCCCGCTGAATGCAATCCCAAAATTAACAGCTTTCAAGGCAACATTTAACTGCTCCAAGTCACCCTCCACCTTTCTGCAAGACTCTGCCCCATCCGCCGTAAACATCCACAGCGCAGGAACGGCTCTTCCCAGGGACAAAACTACATCCCGATTCCCATCTATGCTCTGCAATAAGTAACACCAGAATCTGGGAAATGGGAAAGAAAGGAAGAAAAAAAAAAATTTTTAAAAAAATAAAAAATCTCATTTTGGGTTCCCTTTGCACAGCTGCCTGTCCCCAGCAGGAAGCAAGAGGAGAGGAAAAGCAGGATCAGGGCCCTCAGCTCTGGGGCTCCGTCAGGGACAAGGAACTTGGAGCTGCAATTACAGAGGAGTTTTGGTGCAGCCCTGGACTAGACCCCTCTCACTGCCAGGGAATCGCAGAGATTTTAATTACAAAGTTCCCAAGGGTTTGTTACTCAATTTTATTTGGTCAGATTTTCAGGGGAAGGACATCTCAGCAAGCACTGCTATGCACGCAGCTGCCCTAAAAAGTTTCTGGTTTAAGTCTTGTAAGTTAGTTCTTTGGGGAGAAAACACATAAAACCAAAATATTTACCACAGACAAAATTTTAGTGGTTATACATGCTCATAAAAGCAGCCTATCTGTTTGCACTGGAGTTTCATATACAGGAAAAATTTGAAATAAACACTGAACCTGGAGAAACTCCAACCCAGTGATGCAAATTTCACAATATTGTAGGTAAACGAACCTTCAGTATGGCCTAATTAGATGTTTTAGGCAAATGGTTGTGATAATAGTAATAGATAATATCGAGATACATCTCTTGTTTTTGCAGGGCTTATTCACAACTGCCAGTCCATTGAAAAATACTATTATTGCATTTAAGGGAAAACACTTTTGAAGCCAATAATTATAATCCCCATCGTGCAGAACGCCAGAAGAATACAGCATCCTCACTAATTAACCTCCTGGAGTTATCACGGGGAGGCTTAAAAGAAGAGACAAAACCAGAGAAAGTTTGGAAGTGAGAAGAGCCACGTGGCATAGAGAATATTTCAAGAAAAGGTCAGGTAGAGAGGGAAACCTATAGATCCTGAGGATATGAAAATAGGACTAAGCAAAACAAAACCTCCCGAGCTGCAACAGGTGACAAAATCCAGCTCCCAAATGCAGGAATCAGAAAAAGCAAAGGCAGAGTCTGCACAGTACCTGCTGCTACAGCAAAAATGTAAGGAAGTCACACAAATATGAAACACTTGCTGAATTTCATAGTATTCCACGTCATCTAGACCAAAAATAAAGTCAACTATAGCAAATTTAGAAAGATACATGAAAAATTACAAAATAAGGGGTTTGTCTTATTACAGCACAAACATACTCACTAAAACCTGAGGTTTTCAAGCAAACAAATCACTGCCTGAAAGGAGCAGTTACATTAGAAAAACCTACAGAACCAGATAAATTGATCTTCATAAACAACAATCAATTACCTCGCAAAATTTACAGCTATAAACGCCGACATAATATGAATGTTTTCATTCATCCTCTTTATACTCTTCAGGAGTAAAATATTTCATGTCGATGTAAACAGCTGAACGACACCCTGCTCTGCGCTGCAAATGCTTTTATGCTGCAGAAAATGGTAATAACATGGGTTTTGTCAGAGGAACTAGAACCAAGAGGGTTTTTCTCTTGAGGTCTAGCTTTAATAGAAACTGATTATGAAAAAAAGAAAAAAAAGTTACTCTGTTCAGCAAACTTTGGGTGGGTTGTTTTCTTTGTTTGTTTTTTTAAACGCTTTATCTTCTACATCAATTTCAAGCAGTTCTGAAGAGAGTTCTCTTGCAAGACCGTTTGGAAAGAAGCAAAAATGAAGGTTTCCAATGCCAGAGCTGAAATGCCTTTCCCCCCCCCCAAAAAAAAATATTAATACCAAGAAACAAAACTATAATATATGTCAGCTTCTGCACGGATTTATGTCCCACTGTAAATGGCATTTAGGGAGCTCCTGCAGAAGAATCTATTTCATGCTGCGATTTTCTCACTGTGTTACTGAAAGTATTTCTGTGGTGGGGTCTTCGCAATCAACTCGAAAACCCAAATCTACCCCAAGTTTCATGCTGCAGTTATCTAACCAACTGCTTTTTGCCAATTAAATGGCAAACAAGAACATGTTATCAAGTTGAAGAGGGTGTTACTATTTCATTAATAAGGCCAGATATGAGATTAATTGGGTGGTTTGCAGTGTGGTGCTGCGGGAACAGGTTATCCAACAGAACCCTCTCCTGCAAATTCAGTACTTGTAGGTTTAGTTCCAGCACAGCTGAAATTGCAAAAATTATTTTCTTTCATTTAGAATGTCTTTTTGCTGCTGCACAACATGGAGGTGGGGAAAATATTTTGAATATGCATTCCTCTCCCCCGCTATTAGGAAGTTTATCCAAATCACTTTTGCTCAGGACGTGTTTAACCGTTAAACCAGGCACTGCCAGAGGATAAAACCAACCAAACACCAAACCAAGAACCCCCAGATGCAAAAAGAGACCTTGCACCTTTCCAGCACCCCTATCTAGGGCATCACTAGGAGTCCTCATAGGCAGAGCCTTCAGCTCTGCAAAAACCCAAAGCACAAAAATATCCCAAACTTTTTTCAGCATCTTTGATCCCCTCTTCTCCATCCCAAGAGGAAAATAAAAACTTCCATAATCCTCAAGATAAACAGGAGGGAAAAGTCTGCATAATCCCATTCCTATTTCTTTTTTGCAGTGTGTCCTTTTTTGACCTCCCCCTGGTCCTTCACTTTCGGGGCAAGAAATGTGGAAATCCGATCTAAACATGTATTTTGTATTTGAATTTCATAAATTAAGCACTTGTACATCGGTGTCAGACGTTGGCTTAATCAAAAATCTATCATCGTGATGAGTAACTAACTCGGTTTTTCTTCCCATTTTTAGTGTGGAATTGGATTTTAAACAGCAAGAAGATAAACTACAGCCAGTTTTGAGAAAACTTCATCCTATCGAGGAAACTCAGGTTGCACCTTTGCCTTATTCTCAGGAGAGCTACTCCTCCACTCCCAAGCAAAAATCCAAAACTGAATCAAAAAAGCATGGAAGATGGAAACTCTGGTTCCTTTAACCCAAGTCCATTTCATGTGGAGTTCAAGGCCTTCTTTCAAATAAATACTTGGAATTCTATCCATCATCTATGACGGGATCTCAGTAGACTGGTCAGTGTAACCCGCAGCATTCAGTTCTCACCGTATGTACCAAAAAGGCCTTTGTACCTATAAACTCATGTCCAGAAGCCAGAGGTTGGGCAACACCCGACTTCTCTTTGCGGTTCACCAATGTGGGATGTAAAACCTGAATTGAAATTTGTACAAAGCTGGAAAGTAAAACTATTTTTCCCCTCCTCCCCTTAGATCTGAAAGCCTCACGTTTTAACCCGTTCAATGGCAGGCTGTCATCCTGTACACAGCTAAATATCACTATTTGTTTTAAAGCCTTTTGGGGGTTTGGTTTATTGTCTCTAACCAAGGAGGGGGAAAAACCAAAAGCGAGCGAGCCTTATGTTTGCAAAGGTCTTCAGTTTTACAGCTCCATGTTGAGCGGGGAGTGCAGTTTTCAGCACACAGATCCTGGACAAAGCACAATTTTTCATGTGGTCCAAGACCAAGAATAATCTCTTAAGATGTGACTATATCTGTATATTTGCCTTCACGCGATGTAGACTTCACCCAAGCTATCACATTTCGACAGCTCACCGTCATGTCTAATTAAGCCATGCCCTCATCACCAGGCCAACAAGCTCCCTGCTCAGCTCCGAGGGCTGAGTGACGAGAAATGACCCCCCGAAGTCAGGATAAACCTTTAACCCCCCCGCCAAGGGTCAAGGCTATGGGATAATCATCTGGCCTAAAGCTCACTTTTCATCTTTTGGTACCCAAAAGCTCTAAATGGTACATTCTGACACAGAAAGAAACAAAATCCCCAACAAACAGAACAATTCAAAGCTCTACAAGTTGTTGGCATTTGCCACAATTCGGTATCTTTTTGTAATGCAGCTTTTGGAAAACCTCTGCACGATTGCAGAAGGCACCAGGAAATTTATAGCGTGCATTATGCTCTGAAACCCATTGGGAAGGAGCAGTAATTTTAAATTCTATTTATTTACTAAGCTTCTCGGATGGGTTCCCAACACAGTATAATTTATTTCTCCATCTATTAATCGTACTTGCTGAGCAACACACTTAGGGAAGAGATGTGAACTAACCTCCCACCCCCCACCTTTTTTTTTTTATATTATTATTTTAAAACATGACACTTAAAATTCTGCTCTGAATTATAAACTCCAACTTTTTCCTTTAAGTATTTCCTACTGCCATTAAATTTGCATCTCGAATGACAGTTTGTGGAAAGTTTCCCGTGGTGGAAGTGGCCAGGGAGTTAAAAGCTTTGTGGTATTTTTTTATTTTTAAGGATTTAAGCTAATTTAAGACAAATTGTTTTCCGAAGAACTGGTTTTGAAATTGCATCCCCTGCAGCATCAGTAGGTTACAAATTCTACAGTCTTTAGGTGGAAGAAACCTAATCATTAGCAGAAGAGTTTGCACATCCTAAGTGTTTTCATTTACACTGTTTTTCCTTAGCTCAGCATCAAACCCATTGCTGCAAGAAAACTTGAGGAAAACAACTTTTTTCTTTTCTCCCCAAAGTAAAAAGCAAGAGAAGGGAGTTAAAACAGCAACAGAAAAGCAGATGTCTGTGTCCACGTAATTGCAGCGTGATTTAATGAAAACAAAGTCACCTTTGCAGCAAACCTTCAAGAGGGCTCCGAGTTCTTGTGCACGAGCAAAGAAAATCCTTAAATATTTGTGTGAAAGCTGAAGTATTAGAGCAGGGGATCCTGTGCTACCAGGAAGGAAGCGCAGTTGTTTCATGCGGAAGAAAGAAAGTGTGTGTTGTGTATTTTATACCAGTTTTAATTGAAAAATCTAGAACTGTTTACAAAACAGCCCTACCTACACATTTGAGAAACCCAATTATTTCCAAACAAGAATTATTCTTTTTATCCTAAACACAACAAGAAATACCAAATACAGACATTACAAGAAAAATAAAGCAGGATTCGGTATTATTTTAAAATAGTGTTAGTAATTAATGAGCTCATCCATGCTTACACACCTAGTGCTTGGGGGGGAGGGGCTATAAGACATTAAATCCAGTATCTCTCAATGGCAATCAATTACAAATCCTCAGCGTCACCCAATCAGTAGCTTTTTTTCCCCCATAAACCTATTCTGGACGTTCTTGCTCGCAGGGACTGACACAAACCTGAACTGTTTCTGGGTGCGGTTACCGCCTCGGACAGAGACCAGTCTTCTGTAATCATTTCAAATGAGAGAGGAAAATTCATTGGTAAAACATACAAGAGCTAAAAAGTGAAAGTTCTCATGGCGTGTTCTGTACATGTCCAGGCTATTTTCTTAAGAAGCTGCAGATTTTTAATTTTTTACATTTTTTTAAAAACTGGAAAAGCTAACATACATATAGTCTTGCTTAAAATTACATACCGTGTTCTATCGTTCCATACAATGTAATTTGTAATAAAATGTTTTTGCAAGTGTGTAAAATGTATCATATTGTATTACCTTTAGAATCACTCAGGCTCAGGTTAGATAGACACCCAGAGAAAAATCCTGACTTTTTAGAGCTTTTAGTTCAAACGTGACTGACACAGCGATTCTCACCCTAATGTAGAAGATCTTATACAAATGCAGGTATGAGGTTAGAACAGAGAAAATGCATCTTTCCTTTCAGTGTGGCACAGACCGTAGCTTTGCTCAGTTCACTGGCAATACCATGCACTTTCATACACTGATTTGCTTGATGCACTTCTCCCATATCATGCTTTTTAAAAAAAAAAAGAAATACTTTTTAGTCAAATACTGCAGTGATTTTATATTACCTGCTATTTTCTGAGTCCATATAATTTCCATTGAGCAAGTTACATTCTTTGTTTTAGAGCTCTTAAGAAACACCATTCATGTGAGTATCACTTGTTTTCTTAAAGAAAAAAGTCACTGTAAAAATAGTTTAAAAAAAAAATCAGGATAAACTGAAAAAAAAAATCATGATTAAAACTGAAAAATCCTACCCTCGCTACAAAGTGTTTGCTTTTTCTTGATTAAGATGCAAAACCACTGTCTACGCCTGTAATTTCCCTCCATGTTTTAAAGTTTAATCAACTTTTTCAAAAATCAAATAGGTTCCTTCTTCACCAACTCTTTCAAATCAAGTGTGCTGCTAGATTATACCATTTCTTTAGCACCTGTATCACAGCCTGCATTAGGTATTACCCCTGGACTCTGCTGACTGGATTGGCACTGGAAATATAACCCTGACACCCACAGATGCTCTTCTAGTTGAACAGAAGAGACTGCACCGACCAATGTTTATTATTTTTTAAGTATTTGTAAAACTCAGCTGTGGCTTATTAAATTAACTGGAAATTTGCTGCCAGCCCATTTGGGTGAACGCAGTGTATTCCCACAAACTATCCCACGCCCACTGGCTGCACCAGCGAGAGCACACTTCACAACATAAAAAAAATATCTCAGGTCTAACAAAATCATGACCATCGTTCAAACGCCACTGCAGTTCCACATGGAATTGGTTTGAGATCATTTCAAACATGTTCGGAAGATATGAAAGGATGCAACTCAATAAAACCAAGTACAATCTTTTCACATCGTTGAAGTCTAGTGAAGAAAACGAAGCTTTCTCCTCAACGTTTTGGAACCCATCAAACCATAAACTCAACAGATTTTTAAGGCAGAGAAAGACAATTTACATCTAGCTTCAATTCCTCAACAACTTTCACCCCAGAACTCTCTTCCACGAACCCTCAGTAACTCCCGTTTCACTCAGATTTGCATTTTACTGCCTTCCAGAAAGGTTTCTTGTCTTGAAGAAGCCAAGAGACGAAAAATCCACCACTGCCTTTGGCGGTTTATTGCAGCGTGCACTTCCCACCTGTCACCAGCTCCTCCTCCTCCCTGTGACAGGCGTCATCTCCACCCTCCAGAGGTTCTCCTTCACTGCCACCCAGAAGCACCTCTAAATCTTCTTTCTATCAGCCTCAGCCAGCTTTCACATCTCACACTCGCAAATCACTTACTTTCTCAGCTTTCTGCAGCGTTTCTCTTCTGGCTCACCACCTCCTTGATGTAAAGCGTGGAAGGGCAGGGGGAAAAGCGAAACGGAAAACACTTCTCTCATCAGGAAAGTTATAAAGGGAATCAAAAATAGCATTTTCCCCCCATCCCAGCAGATGTTCACATTGATTTTGTTCACCGTATAACACTTCAGTGGCTCTTAAGGACACGTAGTGGTATATGGTGAACAAAAGCCTCCTGGGAATCAAGCCACTTCCCACCCTCTTTGCTCTTACGTCTACAAGTCAGTTTATTTATTATTTTTTTCTTGTATCAAAATGGAATTTAATTTGTTTCAGCACACAGAGGAACCAAGACTCTCTATTTCATGGACAATGACGATACAGTTGCACGGATCTGCCAACCAAAGCATCTTCCAAAAAACCATCCATGCACAGGGATACAAAAACCCCATCTGTACGTCCTTTCTGAAATTAAGGAGTTCAGCAACTGGTTTGTTTTTCTTGGCTTGGTAAACGAAAACCAAGCTGCTGACCACAAGGATGCAGGGAGTTGTCATGATTCACTTTGGACCTACCGCCCTGGGTGGCCAATTTTGGTTTACTGGAGGAACCCAACACTTTGATTCGTCTGGAACACAACAGTCTCCAAAAGTTACCGGGCAAGGAAAGAGGTGGTTTGAAATTATACTTCAAACGAGACCTGAGGAAGCATCCTCAATTCCCCTTTTTTTTTAGGCAATATGTTCTTCAGTAGGAAAGATTTTTGTCAACGTCCTTATAGGATCAAGTGAAAAATCCCTATGTAGACTTCCAGAGCAAAAAGTATCTGAAAATATTAAGTATTAAAATGGTGACAAGATTTTTTTTTTTCTTATGTGTTAAAAACTCCTTTGATACAGCAGCTGGAAACTAACACTCATTTCCAAGTCTAAAATTCACAGCTTTCACTGAAACAACCCGCAGAAGTGACCAGGCTGGGCCTAATCTTTGGCTTGAAATCACTCAAAACCCTCCCTTTCCCTGGTTTCTGTATTAACATTCTCATAACCACTATCAATATTTTTCATAAAACTGCACTCATATAAAATATATACAAAAGTTTTCAAATGTAATTAGACAAATGCAAAAGGAACAGTTCGCATTTTACAGTATCATCTAAGTCACATTCCACAAACAGTAATTACTTCACATTGAAACTGTAAGTGAAGAAAGTTCCTGTGTGTGTCTTGCAAGACTACACCTTCTTCCCAGTGGGTTCTAGACCTTTGTACAGAAAGATATGAAGAAATCTATTCTGCTTATTATTAATAATTTCTGTGGTTACACCCAGAGAAACAGTGAGATATAAACCTTTTGACTTTCTCTCGCTGGTACCGCATCCCAGCGTCAGAATATTCTGCACAAATGATCTCTACTTACAACCATTTCTTGCTCCAACAAGGACCCGGTGATCTGTTATCACTTTCCTAGAGCAAGAACCGCTGTTGCAAATCAGAGGCATAGAAGGGGAAGATGAAAAACCAGGAAGAGTTAGTGGATGATGCACTAGAGACACCCCCAAAATTGCAGTACGTTTGCCGACAGGAATATCAGCACAGAGAAGAGAGATGTGCCGAGGAAGGAAGTCTTCTCATAAAAACCTCAGTATCGCTGTGCAATCACAGCCAGAAATTAAATTGTGAAGAAAAGGGACATCAGAAAGAGAAAGTGTTCATGGACTCAAATACATCTGACTAACAAATAAACCCCTGTTTAAGAAAGAAATCAGTATATTGAACCAAACTGTGTCAAATTAATGTAGACCAGAAGAACAGCTACTCAGACAGATGAAAAAACTGGTCCCCTCTGACCAGTTTCCTTGCCATCAGCTGCCAGAGGAAGAGCACGAGGTAAAGGCAAACACACTGTGAGACTCCCAAAAGCACAGGATCTATCCCCATATTAGATATCAATTAGGCCCCTTATTTTTTTCATTATTTAGACCAATATTAACGATACAGTTGAAAAATCCCAATGACAGGCTTTAAAATCACAGTGCTGTCCCACCAAAGCGGGACAGGAGAACTTGTAAGCCGCTCCCATCCGTCTTTCCTCTAGGAAAGGAAACACATAATATTTTTAAAGCACAATAATTTTGGGATCTCTTCTTCAGTGACCCCAATATCACCATTACCTTGCTTGTCTCAGCTGCAGTCATAAAAGGCACCTAAAAGCTTCTGAAGTCAAATGATTGCTAGCGTAGGAACAAACAAGTCTCCTCTCCACGCTTTTCAGCCGGCTAATTACACATAATAATCATTTTGGTTATCACAGATGCCTAAAATCTGGCTAATCACCTGGCCATCGGTATTTTGTAAGTGTTTTTTTTTCCTCCCCCTGTGTTAAGCCGCAGAAAAATTACAAGGCAAGGTTTTACAGCTTAGTGAACACAAAGCCAGTTACGGAGGGGTTTGATTGCTTTGGGTCACCTGGGATGTAAATCCTATTACAGTTGGGTTCAAAAAGATGTGACAGAGGTATTTAAGTTGACATCAAGAGACACTTACAATGAGCTCTGAATCACGTCCCATGGAAATGACTGTTCTGTTTACTGTCCTCAACAGCTTTTCCATGATTATCTGGATGTGTCGTTGCGTTGGCCCCTGAGGGAAAAGAATAAGTTAGTGGTAACCAGATACAACAGACACCAAGACAATCAAACTACTTCTGTTCGCCTTTAAAGTCCACAGTTAAATAAAACATCGCTCGCTGCTGATGACGAAAAGCAGAAAATCAGTCTCCCACTTCAACAAACACCATGGGAGTCTATTTTACTAATGCATGGTCCTGAGAAATTAACATTTTACAATCATTTAAATGAAAAGCAAGTCCCCAGAAATACAGAAGAGCCTATGACATTTATTTACCCAATAAATGTATTCTCCTTAGCCATTTTTGCAACATCAGAAGCCCACGGGTATTAAGAACTCGGGGAAAGGGGACACATACTATTCTGAAAAAACTCAATTAAAAGCCAGAAAAGTAAAGCAAAACTTTGGTTAAGGAACTTTCATCTCAGCCAACTGTTTCAAATTAATATTTATTAACAACCATCTGCCACCACTTTTGACAGGGCTGAAAAGGAAATATTTAGTGCAAGTGGCTTTTAAGAACAAGTCTGTAACCTCATGCAGAATGATGCCTACGGGAGCCGCAGCTAAAAAACACATGACAAGGAGAAAGGCAGAGACAAGCTTTGCTCCTATCTTTTACTTCATAAACTGGCATCTTCACAGTTTTCATCGGTCTGAAGGAGAAGCCTTCAAAAGGGAGTTGCGAGATGGAAAGGGGAAACCATTACACGGCCAACTTTTGGAAATATCCGCCCAGATAATTATCTAAACAAAGCAGCATCTTTGTGTTGCTTCTTGACCATCAAACAAACATCCTGATGAACTACTTTCTTCCTTGCCCTTGGATACAGACGACAACCCACGTTTAGCACTGGATTACGCTGAATCACCAACGGCAGACTTGCACAGATGACAAATGCATTTGCTATTTGAAGGAGGAGCCACCATCAGTGCACATATACAGCTACTGCTCCAGGAGAGACTCCTCTGCTACTGATAGATGTGTATTTGGGATAAACCTTACAATTTTGGCACCAAGTGTATCAGCAGGGAAGAACTTACCTCAGTTTCCTGCTCCACTCCATCCTTCAGCTCTCCAAGACCTTCCTCCTCTCCTACAAGCCCTCTCCAAGACCTTCCTCCTCTCCTATGAGTTCCCTCCAAGACCTTCCTCCTCTCTTATGAGTTCCCTCCAAGACTCTCCTCCTCTCTGTATTCCCATCCCAGCACTTGTGCCCATTTTCCATTTTATTTTACATCAGACCTCACTCGCAGGGCCTCCATCTTTTCCTCGTCCTCCTTCTCCATCCCCCAGCTTCACCAGCAAATGGATCTCTATTTTTTCTGAACTGGCTCCAGCTGGACTCAGCCCAGGAGAGGGACGAGCTGCAGGTGAGTTGCTACCACGGGGAGAAATGCAGTCAGTGAAGGGTAACAGAAGCAGCCAGGCTGTCAAAAACAACCTTTTTTTTTTTTCTCCTCCTCTAAACAAGCCATTTTCTGAAGCAGTCACACAGAACTACTTCTAGAAAGGAAGAAAAAAAATCAGAACAAGCCCAAAAACCACAGTCAAATAAGATGCTGCATCTGATGTGAGCAGTTGACCCCTGGGGTCCTTTCCAACTAAATTAGCGTAGATTCTGTGTAGGATGCAGGTCCAGGCAGCAGCCTCAGCAGCCCAGGCTTCTCTAAGAGAGCACAGGGGAAAGCACCAGTATGTGTGTATTTGTGTGAAGTCAAGAGAATACAAAAATAAAATAAATTAAAAAAAGAGACTATTCCACAAGCTCCAGATGTTCAGAGCAGCCCAGGGCGCTGCACAGGTTCTCTCGTGCGTTTCACGGTCTGAACAGACAGGACAACCACAGCAGGTACAATATTCATGCAGAAACCACCACTTTCCAACTCAGGTTACCTCTTACTGGGTGGAGAATTCTACCAGCTAACTTTAAAAGGCACTTCAAAAAGCTAAACAAGTTTGCTGTGTTGTTTATATATATATATATATATAAATATATATAAACATATATGTATATATATGCATGTGTGCATACAAACACACCCCCTTCAGACTGGCCTAGCCACTAGCAATAAAACTCAAATGTGCATTTCCCAAAACACTCATGGGGGAAAAAGAAAAAACCTAACACATAATACCATAAATCAAAAAACCCACAATATTTCCCACCTGGCAGAGGCTACAGGAGAAAGGCTGAACTCCCTAAGAATGTCTAGTTACTCACTATCTAACTAATGCACGGAAATTTGTTACTGGAAGTGCCTCAAAATTTAAGGAACATCCTGAGATGTCACACTACACATCTTCGTCACTGGATACCTAAGAAAAAGACTTAAGAGATTGGGAAGAGGAAGGTTTGGGGAAAATAATTTAAAAAAAAAAAAAAATCAGAGGCATCAGGAGTTACCTGCTTAATTTGTTCTATTAAGAGACATTTCTTTTCAGTGCTAATCATCACAGACTGTACGGTGCGATACTAACCACATCCTTCTTGTAAAGCACTTCCAGGATGTTACTCAGCAACTGGCAACAAGCCTCCAAATCTTCTTGTCTTTCCAAGTGATACTTGAGCTGATCTGTCATGGTTGGCAGCAGGATTTCCCTGCAGTCTGCACACAAAACACAAGGTTACACACACAGCTGTAGAGAACTTCCCAGCACCGCCGAAAGAGCCAACCTCCTCCACGTGCTTACACAAGATACCCACCCCGTGATCACTCAATCCCACCCCAAAAAGCATCCCTTCCCTTGGTCAAGTTCCCAGACTATTCTTACATGAAAGGAATCGACAGCTGGATGCAGGTCAAAATTAATGACTCATTTTCCATATAAATGTCAAGCCAACGAATGGCAGCGTTTGGCTCAGTCCGGTTGTCCCAGGGATGCTCTGAGTTCACAGCCTCGAGCCCCTGCATTTGTGAACACTCAGTCTATGTCCTTACCTTCAGTTTTGACTAAACTGGGAAGAAAACTGCAAATTAAGAATAAAAAAAACCCACAAAGCAGGAGTGGAGCACATTCCTTTCACCAAACACCGTGACGGGGGAAGAAACCCCGATGCCCAGTCACCGGGCTCTCCAGCAAAGACATAGGAACCTACCTTCGTAAAGCCTGGGAAGTGAATCAATCTTTAATAAATTAGAAAGGCCCCTAATTAGGGGTTTGAAAATGTTTCATGTTCCCATTAAGCCCCACTAGTAGAAAACGGTCAGAGATCAACTGAATATCTGCAAGAACAGAGAAGGCGAAAATTGCAGCTGTGTCACCTTTGAGTTCGCTTGTCTGGAGAAGNACAAGCTCCAGATGTTCAGAGCAGCCCAGGGCGCTGCACAGGTTCTCTCGTGCGTTTCACGGTCTGAACAGACAGGACAACCACAGCAGGTACAATATTCATGCAGAAACCACCACTTTCCAACTCAGGTTACCTCTTACTGGGTGGAGAATTCTACCAGCTAACTTTAAAAGGCACTTCAAAAAGCTAAACAAGTTTGCTGTGTTGTTTATATATATATATATA
>VXBW01001718.1:1493907-1549091 GCA_013400375.1 Thinocorus orbignyianus
AAAAAAAATCAGAGGCATCAGGAGTTACCTGCTTAATTTGTTCTATTAAGAGACATTTCTTTTCAGTGCTAATCATCACAGACTGTACGGTGCGATACTAACCACATCCTTCTTGTAAAGCACTTCCAGGATGTTACTCAGCAACTGGCAACAAGCCTCCAAATCTTCTTGTCTTTCCAAGTGATACTTGAGCTGATCTGTCATGGTTGGCAGCAGGATTTCCCTGCAGTCTGCACACAAAACACAAGGTTACACACACAGCTGTAGAGAACTTCCCATCACCGCCGAAAGAGCCAACCTCCTCCACGTGCTTACACAAGATACCCACCCCGTGATCACTCAATCCCACCCCAAAAAGCATCCCTTCCCTTGGTCAAGTTCCCAGACTATTCTTACATGAAAGGAATCGACAGCTGGATGCAGGTCAAAATTAATGACTCATTTTCCATATAAATGTCAAGCCAACGAATGGCAGCGTTTGGCTCAGTCCGGTTGTCCCAGGGATGCTCTGAGTTCACAGCCTCGAGCCCCTGCATTTGTGAACACTCAGTCTATGTCCTTACCTTCAGTTTTGACTAAACTGGGAAGAAAACTGCAAATTAAGAATAAAAAAAACCCACAAAGCAGGAGTGGAGCACATTCCTTTCACCAAACACCGTGACGGGGGAAGAAACCCCGATGCCCAGTCACCGGGCTCTCCAGCAAAGACATAGGAACCTACCTTCGTAAAGCCTGGGAAGTGAATCAATCTTTAATAAATTAGAAAGGCCCCTAATTAGGGGTTTGAAAATGTTTCATGTTCCCATTAAGCCCCACTAGTAGAAAACGGTCAGAGATCAACTGAATATCTGCAAGAACAGAGAAGGCGAAAATTGCAGCTGTGTCACCTTTGAGTTCGCTTGTCTGGAGAAGGCTCTGATCAATAGGGAGAGCGTTCAAGCTGAATTTCTGAGAAAGGAAAAACTAATTGATTTGTCATACTACTTCATTTGAGATTACCCAACCTATGCAAAAGACTGAATTCCCCTCGGGTGGACTCGACGAGGCTCCTCAGGTACCACCCTTCAGGCTCTCTGCCTTCCTCGACAACTGGTGAACATCTGCTGTTTGGTTTGTAGCTGCTGCAGGTTTTAGAACGTGGGAGGATAAAACAAAGCATCAAGGTGTGTGGGGACTTGATAAAAAGATCCAAGATCATTCCCAGACTTCTAAAAATCAAACAAACAAAAAGCCTATAAACCACCACCAATAAAAAGCCCAAACCCTAGAGAGCCATGCAAGCACCAACCTCGTGAAATCTGGGTAAAAATGACTTGGTCCCCAAGTTACCAATTGATTTTTTATGCTAAGGAAGAAATACCCCCATGGGCAGTGGGATCAAGAGCACCCTCAGCCAGTCTGCCAGTGACATCGAGCTGCGTGATACAGTCACCATGCTGCAGAGAAGGGAGGCTGGAGGGACAGAGACAGGCTTGGAAAGTGGGACCGTGCTGAACCTCATGAAGTTCAACCAAGCCAAGTTCAAGGTCCTGCATCCAGGTCATGGCAATCCCAAGCACAAATCCAGGCTGGGGGGAGAATGGATGGAGAGAAGCCCTGAGGAGGAGGACTTGGGGGTGTTGATGGATGAGAAGCTCAACATGAGCCAGCAATGTGTACTGGTAGCCCAGAAACCCCCCGGCTTCCCGGGTTGCATCCCCAACACATGGCCAGCAGGGCAAGGGTGGGTAATTCTGACCCTCTGCTCAGCTCTGAGGTCACCAACATCAGAATGACATGGAGCTGTTGGAGGTCAGAGGAGGCTATGGAGATGCTGGGAGGGCTGGAGCCCCAGACCCTTTGTTATGAGGATAGGCAGACAGAGTTGGGGATGTTCAGGATGGAGAAGAGAAGGCTCCAGGGAGACCTTAGAGCCCCTTCCAGTCCCGAAAGGGGCTCCAGGAAAGTTGGGGAGGGACTCTGGACCAGAGAGGGGGAGATGAAGAGTAACAGTTTTAACCTGAAAGAGGGGAGATTGAGGTGAGATACTGGGAAGAAATTGTTTATTGTGAGGGTGGTGAGACCCTGGAACAGGCTGCCCAGAGAAGCTATAGAAACAATTCCATCACTTTTAAGATTTCCCAGATGCCTCTATTAAAATCTAAGAGCCAGAAGACGACAAAATGCAAAAATGGAACCCACCAACACATACATACAAACAAACAAATATATATGTATTAATAAATCTAGTGCTATGGTATCATGCTCTACGAGACAATAAGATTTTAAGTGCATCCTTTCCCACAAACTACTTAGAAAAACACTGGGTTGATCAACTGTATCTTGATTAGAAGGAGAGAAGAGGAAAGGTTAACCTTCATCAGGCTGTCACCACCACCTCCCAGCCCTGATTAATGGGCCACCTTGATAAATCTATAGTCTATACGATTCATCTCCTGCTCAAAAGCCAGCTCTTGAAGATAGCTCACGAGTGTGATGCACTACAGACAACAATAATTCGACATCTGTTCCCTACCGCATGAGTCCAGCCCACGGAGATTAATGTCACAGGAATGTGCAGTCAGAATAAAATATTAATCTTTATAAAAGGATGCTCAGGAGGCATTATCAACTTACGAGCATCCAAGCAAAGACTTGAAGCGAAACTCTGACACAGGAACTATGCCAAAGCTAAATACATGCCATAAATTTTTGTCGATTTCAAACCATTGCATTTGGAGGGACACTGACAAATGCATTCCTTGATTTTATGCTTCATTTATTTTACTTTTTTGCCCACATTAACTCTTTGCTTAGTAACCTCGCTTCCACCAGGCAGCGTGGAGACAAAGACTGTCATTTTAGTCATGATTAAACAATGAGAACTCAGGAATGCCATGTGCCATCTACCAATATTTAACAGACTAACCATTTTCTAAGGAAGAAATCACTAGATTTCATATCTATTTAACAAGAGAGCAGCCACGCAGCTCACTTGGTAATCAGCTGGAAGTCATTTCTAAAGAGTGACAGAGAATATCAACAACTCTACGGGACAAAACAAATCAGATAAATCACTATTTACAGAAAACCAAAATTTTGCAGTTTGCGAGGATAAGACACTTCATTTACAGAATCACAGAATGGTTTGGGTTGGAAGGGACCTTAAAGGTCAAGTTCCGCCCCCCCTGCCCTGGGCAGGGACACCTCCCACCCCACCAGGTTGCTCCAAGCCCCATCCAGCCTGGCCTTGAACCCCTCCAGGGATGGGGCAGCCTCAGCTCCTCTGGGCAACTTGGGCCAGGCTCTCACCACCCTCACAGCAAAGAAGTTCTTCCCCCAGATCTCATCTCAATCTCCCCTCTTTCAGTTTAAAACCATTTAACCACTAACCATAAGTAATCACGTATTTAGAACTGAAAACATGCATTCAGGTTCTTATAAAGCTGTTGCACACTAATTTTTAAATTCATATTTACATTTGGACTTCTCTTAGAGAAGACTTTTACAAGACACAACTGTTTCAGGCGCTAACCTAAAGAAATGCTGCCTCTTGTTCAGGGTTTGAGGTGGGGATTTTGGAGGGGAGAAGGACGTTGAGAAGGAGAGATCCAAGGCTGGGCTCAACCAAGAGTCTGCCGCTTTACACTGACAGAGATGATTTTGTGTGCACCACAGCACAGCCTCATCCAAGGTCCCAAACTCTCAGATTTCATGGAAACCACCGAACCACCCATCACTCAACATCCTTCTTCAAGTAAAAAGCTTTAGAAAACCATTTCATGCCCCCACCCCTCTCACCTCCAAATCCTTCAGGCTTCGCAAATTCATGTGTTTTGAATTTTAATTCCTCTGGAGGCAAAAATAAATCTTCCTTGACCTCGGCAAAGCCCAGAATCAGAGCATTTTTCTCCAACAGAAATCCACTGATGAAATGCTGTTTGATTTTCTGTACATTTTACAGTTTTCCATCAATTCCACAATCCCATACTGCATATTGCTTTTAGAAAAGAAAATCTCTTTTCTGCAATATGATACAGGATTAGTTGGATACTTATATGAAAGTATTGCCTATCAGTTAAAATATATTGAATAAATGAGGAGGAAGAAAGGCAGTGAACTACTTCTCAGCAATAAGAACTCAACCCCACGGAGCAAAGAAAAATCTAAATTTAACCAAGGCTGTGGCTCTGAGTTTAATTTGTTTTCAAGGGAATTGTAGTGTTTATGAAAGTTTCCCAGCACAACTGGTTCCCCAGATACAAGATACGCTTTTATTGACACACAAAGAGCTACGTAACTTTGGATGAGGTGCCAGCAAACCATGCAGATGTGGAGGCTAATAGAGCCTGCAAGATGCGGCACAGCCACGTCACTGCTGCACCGAGCCCTGCAAGTCCTCAGTGCCTGGCTCCATCCTCTGGTGCCCAGCACTGGTTCAGAGCGGGGCGAAGGGTGCATCCCAGTGCTCAGACAGGGCAGCGCCAGCAGAACGTGCCTGGAATCCCCATCACAGCTCAAGCGAAGCACATTAGGATTTAAAACATCCTTAACAGCTGGCGACACGAACACCCCTGGTTAGGAGCCTCCTGATAAGATCCAAAAGCCATTAAGCAGCGCTGTTCTGTCAACAACACTCGGACCGAGTTCAGATTAATGACCCTGATATTAAAACACATTCATTTAAATTTCTTAGTGGCTCTAAAAGAGAATAGTCTTACGATTGTACCACTCGCTGCAGCCCACAACGCTGAGAGGGAGGTTTGAAAAACAAACCACGCACAATTTCTCCTCTCACCCTCAAAAATTAAGGTGGTTGAACAGGTGATTAACACAGTAAATGCATCATGTGCCACTGTAGCCTTCCTTAGGAGGGCTTCTTACAGGTGTACTTTCATTTTTTTCATCTGAATATCTCAATTTCCAGGACAGCCAATTATAATACCTCACTTCACTGACACCTGCCCCAAAGACCACGTAACCCAAAAGCAGAGGAGAGAAGGAAAAAGCCTCGACACCAGCAGCTCCATCTACATTCCTCCTTTTAATTCTTGCACATCTTGCAATTCAAAATACCTAAGCCTGTGTCACTCAGCTGAAGAATTTCAAAAGATCTCAAAAGCGAAGATCAGGTTGAGCTGCGTTTGGAGTTGGTGGCACAGCACGTGGTGACACAGCTGATGGACTCAGTTTTTTAGAGATTTATTCTCACTTCACCACCATCCGTAACTTCAGGAAGTGAATTTATAACCTGTGTTACGCCTTGCTGCCCAAGAGGGACTGCAGCTATATTGAAGGGTTCCAGGTGGAGAAGCTCTCTCTTGTTCTTGAAAGGCACAGAGTCTCCAGGATCTCTATCATCCACTCTTAATTTTCTCATCATTTTCTCATTTTCTTTTAACCAATGTTTAAGGTTTAAACTTTCATATAATATGTATCATGTAGACTGAATGATTTTACTTTTTAGAAATCAAAAATTTAGAGAGCACCCTTACTGCCAATTCAGCCTAAATAAAATGCGCTATCAAAAAATGTGAAGTTTGTTCTTTGAGCCTCGCTCTTCATTGCTACTTGTGCAAAATTGGATAGAAAATACCGAGTGGAGAAAAAGAGTGACATGGTAGGACTTTATTCCAGCTGTTAATACCAGATCCACACAATACCCACCTTCTAGGAGTGTCGTTGAACCACACCAGGTGTGAAAGCATGAAGTTTTGTGAAATTATGGAGCATAACAGAGCGCAAAATAGACTGTGCTGGCTTTATACTGTTTTGCTAACTGGAAGAAGTTACTAGATCCACAAGTTCCACAGCTGTGCTTAGACACTGCCTGTTCTGCTCTAACACCTGCCAGTGCAAAGCCAAGAACACTTTTGCAACTGGGACCAGAAACCTTTGTTTTATCAGCACTTCTCGCCATGTGGTCCCAGGGTTTTTGATCTGGCAGAAGAACCCTTTCAAATTTCCCTTATCACTGAACCACTCCCTGCTTGCTCCCTCATTAACTTCTTCTGACAGCCCATAAACACTGAGTTGAGGTTAGTTTAACCTGCAGTCGTCTTGAAAGGGAATAATATGATTCACCTCAGATGAAGAAATTTGGAAGAGTGCTTGAACTTACCTTTCCCTGCCCCTTTAATGTAAAAGGAAAGTGCAAAAATAAGAAATCATGGCTGAACGGCAAACTCTAAAGGCTTTATGTGATGTTTTACTTCAAGCTGGGGGACTGCTTAAGGGGAAAGAAGAACATTCTGCAAACAAAGAACACCTAAAAATTCCATTCTCTCTACAGAACTCCACTGAGCACAAAAGCCAAATTCATCGCTTTGGGTAAAACACATCACAGTTAAAGCCACACCACATGCCAATAACCCTGGATGCTTAGTGCCCTCCTAAATTAAAAACTACAAGTTTTGGGCTTTCACTTCTTTATGATCTATAACCCGCAGTAAGTGTCAATTAGCATTTCCCTCACTTATTTCAAACCTCCTTGTCCTTCTAATGGCACAACCTTAATTGGGTACAACCTCCACTGCGCTCGGCAGCAAGGACAAGCCTTGCACTCGTGGAGGTTCTGGAGACAATGAATAATGGGACAATTTAGGGGTTGCCGAGGCTTTTTGCTCACCGTGCTGTGTGAAGAGATCACTGTGAACTATTTCGATCAAGCAGTACAGCTTCTGGATCGTCAGCCGGCTCACGGGAACGTTCAGGATGAACTCAGTAAAGAGTTTGCTACGTATGAAGAGACGAGTTGAAAATATATTAATCTCCTTCCAAAATACACAAAAACACGTGAGCTGTCTTCAATACACCTGTTTAGTTTCTTTGTGTCTTTTCTTTTTCCCCTCTCCCTTATTATCTCAATTTATGCTCTTCAAACATGTTTCATTTAAGGTTTTAGATGTCAAATTTCAGTTGCCTGCGCTATCGCCTCTTCAGTCATCACACACCATCCACGGAGCAATGCACAGCCATATGAGCCAAAAACAGAAAAAGTGGTAATTCACATTACAAGCTTTTACCAACAAAAAAAAGCCCCACAAACACACATACTGTAGGACAAAGCATCATCACTCATCAGCTGAGCTCACCCAAAATTTAAGACTTTTAAGACAGATTTTTTAAAGACTTTTTAATAATTTTATATCGCTTTATAATTATTTTTTTTTTATTTTCACTATTAAGCTTTCACTTCTAAATGTTATTCAGTCTCAGTGTAAATATTGCAAGTGACAGAACTACAGTTTTAGTGTTTGGGGTAAAACAGGCTAAATCCCTGGATCTATCCTGGTATACTCTCCCCAGTACTCTGGCTATCACATAGCAAACTCATGATTTAGTCCAGAAACTCTTAATTCTCCCAGGCCCACAAGCATAACAATACATGGAAAACAAGGTTTTCAGTAGAGGCAAGCAGAAGATAAACACCAGGATCCTCAGGTAATAAAATATCTCAGAGAATTATATTTCAATGCTGTGTGTCTATACGTATATATGTAAAATAAAGATCTAGATCAAGTTGACACACACACACCTCATCAACTCTACTCACCTGAGTTCTTTCGGGTCAAACACTAATTTCACATCGTTGACAATAGCTGGCAAGTATTTAAGCGCTGCCCCCTAAAAAATAAAAAGAACAACTGAACAGGACTGAAATTTGAACCTCTTTAAAGGTGACAGACAGCAAGAAGAGCTTCTTCAGTCAAAGCCCTGGGGCTGGCTCTTAGAGAATTCTTTGAGGGGGAAAGTACCTAAACTGAAACTTAATGAAAATGAAACTTTGAGATTTAAAAGAAAGAGGGAGAAAAGCTTGGGAAAACTGAAAATTTACACCAAAATTAGAGATTATAAACTCCTTCCAATGTGTTATAGAAAGCTTTTGACCTACCCATTACCCTGTGATTGTTACGTTCTTCTAATCTCTTTTTCCCCCACCTTCTCCTCCTCCTCCTCAACCATGCTGTAGTTGTTTGCATCTAATTTTCCCTCCACTACTCAAAAATGAAACGAAAATGCACAATTGTCATTTTTCCCCACCGTAAACTCTTGGTACACACTGATGAAAGTGCAGTCCTTTCTAACTCCCCTTGAACTTGGACTCATCACTCCATTTCACAGCAAATCATGAGAGGATCCAGGAGATACAAACAGATGTTTAATATTTTAACAATTCATAGCAATTTTAGCTAATTCTGTCTTTCCATTTCTTAGTAACAATTAGCAGTTATTATTTCTAGAGTAAATATTCTCTTACAGGTATCAAGAGCAAAAATCCAGTAAACAGAAATTCCTGCCTATGACTTTATTGCCATCATCTCAGGAGAGGTTTTGGGTTGGACAATGGAGCTCCAGTAACGGCATGGGGGGAAAAAAAAAAAAAAAAATCACTTTCTCTACACAAACAGTCATTTCAGACAGTTCTTATTCTTTGCTTGCAAACAGATTTAAATTTCAAATAATAGATGGGAAAACATTCTACCTACTAAACCCTAGGGTCAAAGTTTTCAGTTTTAATCTTCACCTTATTAGCTCAGACACAAGCACTGCTTTTACCGAGGTTCCCTGAGTCCTCACGCCCACAGAGCAGCGGATCAGAAACAACTCCACAGTAATTCAAATACAAACCCCAACAGCCAGACCTACTTCGCTTTGCTTTATTGATAGCACCACACAGTTTGAACCCAGATGTGGTTTTGCCTCAAAAGGGTTAATGAGTCACTCCCCATCCCAAGGGATTTCTGTTTGTGCTTCACGCTCAGGATTCACAGTTTCCCCACACGCTCATCATCCTTCTGAATCATAAGGAAGACGAGCCCTTACACTTTTTTTTTTTAATTGATTCTTTTCTAGTCTGAAGTCCACGACGTGACAAGTGATTATATCACACAACTCCATGGCCAGAGGAATTCAAGAGACAGAAAAATTCTATTTATCAGTAGTTGTTAACAGTAGGAAGAGGCATAGGGAAAGAGACTGGAGGAGTATTCTCTCGAAGACACACACAAAACCAGTTGCCTATTCTCAACTAACTACATTTTTCTGCCTCTCCATAGTAATTTTAAACCAAATTCCACCTTTCCTGAACGCACAAAGTCAACTGGTTGATTACAGTCAGAAGGGACACCTCAATCCAAGCTGTTATGCAACTAAAGAGAGGGGGGAAAAAAAGTTTAGAACCAACTATCAATCAAACACTTGATCTTTCCAGCTAAAAAAAAACAAGTACCATTAATGATTAATATGTACTATTTTAGAGTAAAGTTCAGGTATATTATACAGTATAATTATTTTAATTAAATCATCTGCATATCCTTAGATAAGATTAGCAGAGGTATCAGCGATACAAAATATGGCTTTTCTTGAATAATGCATGAAGCAGCTATTAATTTACATATTTCTCAATTAAAATGCAGATTAAAGTGATTCTGGATAGAGGGTTTAAGAAAGCAGAGCTCCATGTCCAAAACCACACCCAAACGCCCAAATTCAGGCAATTCTTACCTCGAAATTATAAAGCACCTTTGAGTTCTTGGGAATTCTTTGGAATTTTGTAAGCTTTGCTATTCCAGCAAAGGGGAGAACTGAGTAGCTTTGCTACTCCTGCATGTGAGCACTGAGTACAGCCTCAAAAATGTCACCACCTTCGAGGAAGCCGCTAAACCAGCTGAACAAATTTCTAGTTAGAATATTGTCTTCTCAAAACTTAAGCGCACACTGCACTCCTCTTCAAATCAGCTCGAATGCTCTCCTGCTCTCCATACTTTTTTCACCAGTGAATATCCACAATCACAGAAATGTTGCCAACGTGGCAAAGAACACTCTCTTCTCAAATTCACTCTATCAACTAAAACTGAGTCAACACCCAAACATTTCCCACCAACATTTGTTCAAATAAAAGACAAAAAAAGCATATTTTCACAACATCGATGCTTTTTGATGTTTGCTATTCATTAAAAAAAAAAAAAAAAAAAGGTTGTGATTTTTTTTCACCTGCTGAAGCATTCACAGAAACAGTGGAAAGCGAAGGAGGGGGGGGGAAATCACAGCATTCTGAATTCCAACCTGACCAACACCTGAAGTTTGCCAGCACTCGCTGACCACTTTTCAAAGAGCGAAAAACCAACACATCAATAGGTTAGAAGTGAATTTCAGAGTGTTCTAGTTTTTATTCACAGTCCATTGAAACTGTCAGGCTCGATCATCAACCATTCCCACGTATGCTTAAAGGACTACTTACATGCTCAGAAATCAAGCTCATAACTGTAATTATGCAAATAGTCCCATTATGTACACGCTTACATGTTTTGATGGATGAGGACTCTAATGACCAGTTATAAACCGCAGCCATCGTTGTGTTTTTATTTGCTTATCATTCAAATGCATGTAGCAATAAATGTTTAGTAATACACAATAAAAAAGAGCTGGCATTTTATATCTTGAATTAGAATTTCACACTGTGCTGGCACAATAACTAAAATTAACACTTTAATGACTTAAACAAAGTGCTACCAGGTAAAACTATTTACAGTGTCAATTCAAAGCTTGAAGGTGCAATGATTATCAGCCATTTAGGGTCTGCTTTATGGACAAACCAATTAAAGTTTAACATCTTAAAATCTAAAGAAAATTGTGGAAGTATATTTCCCGATTTCCAACCTCAATCAAGTCAATTCTATGACAGACAGAACGATCAGGCAAGTAGGCTCTGCAGCCCCACGATTAAGTCTGTATCTGTGTAATCCAAAGGCCTATGAAAATCACGTTTTGTTGATACTAATTCTTGTAAAAGAGCAGCTCTTGCTGCAGATTCTACCGTTAAAAGCTGCAGCTGAAAGCAGATCTTTTGTTAGCAGCAATACAAGTGCAACACCGGTTATTCCCAGGGCACTGGAATACATAAGTGAGGAATATTAAATTGTGCAAATAAAAAAACCTGATCTCGTCTTTTCATATAACATCAAGGAAAAACAAATAAGCCATCTGTTTTGGAGGGTTTTTTTCCATTGAAAGAAATTAAATTAGATTACTTTCCACTCATGATCAGCACCGGACAAAGGCTCAAATTCCTCATTTCTGCAAGAAGTACATGGGAAACTACATCAAAATCTTCATTACATAGTCACAGAGTGATGCCTAAGACAACTGAAAATTCAAAACAGCATTAGAGAAAACACAACAACAACGAATCTCAATTCTTTGATTTTTAATCAAACAAGGTTTTGCAATAATTGCCGTGTGATCACATCAGATACCTACAGAAAGCTGGGAATAGTCTCACATACTTGGTCAATAATTACAAACAGTTTCAAGCTGGGCTGCACTAAAAGTTTCACTGCCCAAAGGGGCTTCTCTCTTTGTGGCAAACAAGTGAGAAATGATTACTCCCCTTATCAAGCTATAAAATCAGACATTTTCAGCTCTACAAAGCACACAGACTGGCAAAGGGGAAGACTAAAAACAGGAGAGAAAGCAGAAAGGCAAGAGCGCATCATATGAATAATGGATATATTTTCCCTGTTACTGAGTTAAACTTCCTTGTACAGTCACTGTTCTATTGACTGTCAGGGTATTATGGGATGGTTTTTTTTTTCCAGGGATGCGATTCACATGTGAGTCAAGGATCAGCACGACATCAACAAGCCCAGCTTGGCCACCTCCAAGCACCTTCAATTTACCTCTCATCTCTCTCTTCTCCCTCTCCACACCACAAACCTATCGTCCTTTGTCCATTAAGAACATCATATCTATGTATAAAAGGTATTATATCACAGGCAAAGTACACACATCTGCAAAGAAGCATTAATGGACGTTTACTGCATGAACCAGCTGCCAATGCAACTATTGAGCTGCTCAGCCGATGAGTGTAGCACTTCAAGGGTACCCTTCTAAACGATAAAAAAGGCAATTAAGTATGCCAAGGAATAAAACTCACTAAGTGAAAATAATAAGGTCCAGAAAAGTCAAAGCTTTGCCTTAAACGGAATAAATTAAGCAATAATTGATGGTCACAGTTCTCTGTACGGCCAATACACAGGATGAAGTTCCCAGGTTTTATCGTTCCCTAGAATAATTGCAAGTTATTCCTTAAATCGTCACAACCACCCCTCTTATCTAGAGCAGTCACCCTTTGCAACCTTTAAGATAAATTCATTGATGTGCTTATAATGACTTAACAGCTGATCTTATTTTCTTGAACTTCTTCAGAGCTAGCTGTAAATAATGCAGATTATTTTTTTTCATGCTGAAGAAAAACTGAGTGATGGCCTTCACCAAGGACATAGCTGAGGGGACGGGGTGGGATGGACACCATCTGGGATAGACAGAACGCCAGAATAAACATAGACCAAGTGCAACGGAGGTCTCATTTCTAACAATGAACATGAGGGAACGGTTCACTGCAAAATTAAGCATAAAATCTCTTTGCCAAATATAGTATGTTCTTAGGAATTTGGTTTTGTTTGATGAAGCAATAAAATTGGTTTACCTGACTCATTTTGTACATGATTTTAAAGTTTATCTTCATCTTCTGTGTCATTCAACACAAAGTACCAACCTTCCAGAAAAGTGTTATCCCAGATAAATTTGACTAAACCCATCACCCCAGCCAAATGAAGCCCAGTCAACAGCTGGGTGAAACCATGTCCAGGAACAGCTGAACACTTTCGGAATAGCCCCAGTTTACAGCACTCACTTGTTCCAAATCAAAGCTCAACTAGCACCTCTGGCATGAAATTCAGTGTAGAACAGCACAAAGAACAATCACAAGTGAAATGTTGTTGTGTTCTTCTACAGATTATCATCTGTGTTGCCAGTGGAACACCAGATTCTCCCATATGGGTGGTTCTAATAGACACAGAAACCTCAGTCCATGGTTGCATTTGTCACTCAACGAATTTTAAATGGCAGTTTAAATAAGTCCTAGAGAACAAGTCTTATGAGGAGAGGCTGAGGGAGCTGGGGGTGTTCAGCCTGGAGAAAAGGAGGCTGAGGGGAGACCTTCTTGCTCTCTACAACTCCCTGAAAGGAGGGTGTAGCCAGAGGGGTCGGTCTCTTCTCCCAAGTCACAAGCAATGGGACAAGAGGAAACAGCCTCAAGTTGCACCAGGGGAGGTTCAGACTGGGTATCAGGAAAAATTTTGACCCAGAAAGGGTTATTAAGCCTTGGAATGGGCTGCCCAGGGAAGGGGTTGGGGCACCATCCCTGGAGGGATTTAAAAGATGGGTTTACACAGTGCTGAGGGACATGGGCTAGTGATGGTTTTTATCAGAGTTCAGTTGATGGTTGGACTAGATGATCTCAAAGGTCCCTTCTCACCTAGACAATTCTATGATTCTGTGTTTCATAAAGTATTCCACCTGTTCAAAAAGTCCTGCAGACTAATGCAGTCTTTTTGTGTTTTCTTCCCAGGTACCCCAGCAGCTTGTAATGTATTTCCCTGTCTTCATTTAAATACCTTTCCGCGGCTTTAGCAGTAAATGCCTAATATTAGAGTAGCAAAAAGTACAGTCTGGATGCTGAGAAATAGGCACTGTGTGCTAAAAGTGACAAGGATTATTAAAAAACCACACACACAAAAGAGGATTTGCATTACAGTAATGTTATCATCATCTTCCGCCCCGGCTCTCTGTGGTCACATTATGGGATAATTTTATACACACACCCATTTTATCAAGATTGTTTAAAGAACTAACTGGGCTCCCAAACGATGGAGTTTTTTCAGCCAGCCCCACCAGCAGAACAAAGTCACGGGAAACAGCAAACATCAGAGCAAGAACCCTGCTGAGAACCGCTCAGTGCCCTCTGACGAGTGCAGCCCCAGCCAGACCCTCCTCAGAAATTCCAGGCAACGGGTTCCACCGCCCTTGTTTCAAAGAGGTGCTGGAATAAATTGCCAGGGAGCATTTGCATTTTTATCTAAACTTGAAAAGCCGTGCTAGGCTTCAGCTGAGCTCACGCTTCAACAGGAAAAGGTTAAGGAAATAATTACCGTGCAGCCATTAGCAGAAAATAGGAATAAAAATCAGGAAGGCTCACTATACTTGTAATCATTAAAAACATCTATACGCACCAAGTGCTGCACGCCTTGTCTAACCCAGGAATTCTTAAAATCAAACTGATATTTGGCAAACAAAGTTGAATCTCTCTACATCTCGAACTGTTACTGCAGCCCGCTACCTTTCACCATGGTGTTAGTAAGAGGTGATCAAACCATCGCCCGGCACAAACCCCTGCTCGAACTTCCCTCTGCAGTTTAGACAAGTGCATACACTAAAAAAAAAAAGAAACCAAATAAAAAAAAAACCCACACCACTATAAAAATCTAGTGTGAAAGGCAGGCTCTGAATTCCTGCCTTAGCTGCAGCCAACACCGACACACAAAAAAACCCCCCAAATACCTATATTTGGGTATCTAGCTATAAAAACAAACTCTGCACTGTTTTAAATGCTGTAATCTATTCCAAACCAGCCATCAGAATCAAAGCTATAGAATTGACTGTTGCTGGCTTTATAGACCAGGCAAAATGTTTTGTATTCATCTTTACACTTAACGTTTTGATTGAAACGTATTTGAGTCCACCGAGAGCTATAAATGCAGGTAAAGCTCTGCTCATGTTCCAAGAATATATGGATTTTTACCTATTTATTGTAAAAACACGTAGATGAAGTGCTGTGATCCAAATTTAAAACAGACTTTTAATTAAATTCTTAAGTCATTATTATTTTCCAATACCAAAAGCTCATGAAAGGAAACAGAACTTCACACTCTGAAAAAAAAAAAACAGTTTTTCCATGCCTACGCTAAGGCAGACACTACAAATATAAGGACTTCATATATATATATATATATATATACACACACATATATATATATACACATCTATATATACACACATATATACATATATATATATACACACACACACACACACTTATATATATATATATATATATATACTTAAGGACTTGGTGACCAGGTCTTCAGCCACAAGGCAGCAATGAATGGCCCCAAGGCAGGGAGCAGCAGACGGGGGCCAGCACTGGGGTCACCTTCAGAGCCCCCCTCCTCCCCCCCCCATCCCCTGCCCAACACCCTGCTGGGAGCAGGGAAGGACAGAGACGCCTCTCCCTAATTCCAGGCCAATCCCAGGATTCTTGGAGAACCTTGTTAAAAAAACACTCAGGTCAATGCTCTTCCCAGCCACGAGCCTAGGAGTCAAAGTATCTTCCGTAAGGCACATGGGATTTTGGTGCAGTAGAGGATTTTGCAGAGAGGGCTTTTTGCTCTTTCATTCGGTGTGGGTTGGTTTTTTTTGCTTTCAAGTCTTACAAAAACATTTAATCAAATGCAGTGGGGACAGTTATCCCTACCTGCAGTCAACAGAACTGCAAAATGCCACTTTTAACTTGCCCTCCCCAGAAAATACTCTTGATTTCTTTTTTTCCTTAAAGGCAGAGATGGAAGTCAGGTCTGCAAAGCATCCACATCTACAAACCCTTTCCTACTCTTAAGAAAATTTTAGTAGCATAATATTACGAAAGCTACAAATTCAAAGTCTCTTTTTGTGCTCCACAACCTTGACTCCTTGTACAATTCACGCAGTTTTCTTTTAAAGTAACTCTTCTTTTCCTTTTTTTTTGTTTTACAGAATGCACCCAAAGCCTTGACAAATTTAAATTAAAATTAAAAAGAAAAAAGAATAATTTAGATGCACAATGTTAAGTAACAAAAGAACTGAGCTACAGTCAGAAACGGCTCATCAGCTTCCACAAGGACATAAATATTTGAAGAGGTAAAGAGTAACTCTCGCTAAGAACATGCGACTGCAGTCAGTCATTCTCCCCCACGCGGTGTCAGCTCGAAGGCTACTCTCTGAACAGACGGGCTGGGGAAAAAAAAATAACAACATTCAGTATAACCAGCCCAAAGAGAAAAGTTGTGAACACTTCAGACAAACTTTACAGCGGCAGTTCTGCTTCATGCCGATAAACTATCAAGACAGATTACAATTTTTGCAAGGAGAAATAGAAATATTCAAATGCGCGAATTAAGCATCTGTCTCTTTTAACGTGAAGCACCTTCATTTTCTGTGTAGGTCTTTTCAACTTCTTATCTCTCCAAACAGACTCATTTTGTATACACTTATTTAGCTTCCCCAATATATATTAAAAACAGTTCAAAAAAAAAAAAAGCCTGAAAGCGCTACAGCTAGATCTGTTGATCTTAACTGCACAACGCAAGAACCCAGCAACTTATCTGCTTCTCTTCATCACTCCTCCAGAGAACGCCACCAGCCCAAGAAATGCTCACTATGTCACACGAATGCTTGGTATCACCCAGCACTTGCTCTCCAGTGGTGGCCACAGGAGATGCCACTTACAGTTTGTGGTCCATTCCCCTCCTGGCTCCCCCAGAATCCTTTAGAAGCTGCATCTCCATCCATCCTCGCAGAACATCACAGAACCACAGCCTGTAAAGCTGTCTAATGTCCTTCCGCTGGGCAGCCTGGGCTAGTTGAGGGTGTCCCCGCGACTGCAGATGACCTTTGGAGGTCCCTTCTGGCCTGGATTCTACAATTCTATGACTCCAAGACACCTTCTCCAATTGTTTCAAGTAGACCATCACACAGAGATTGATCTATTCTGCCTAAGATGCCTCACATTTGTCTGCCTTGAAATTCACACCTTTGAGCTCACTCAGTTCTGTGAGGTCCTTCTGATGTTCCTCACCATCAGGGTACTTAACTCCCAACTCCAGACCACTGACAGAAGCTGCCGGAGATCACCAAGACCAACCATACACAAATACACAACCCACTCCCTACAATCTCGGCCACTAGAGCATGCCCTAGAGTGCCACACCTACACATTTCCTAAATACCTCCAGGAATGGTGACTCAACCACCTCCCTAGACAGGCCGTTCCAGTGCCTGATCACTCTTCCAGTAAAGTAATTCTTCCCAATATCCAGTCTAAATCTCCCCTGCTGCAACTTCAGACCACTCCCTCTGGTCCTGTCATTATTCACTTGGGAGAAGTCCTAAGGCCATGTCCCCTTTGCACAGCTACTGACACCCACCCAGGACTCCAGCAGCTTTGTCAGGCAAGAGCCACAAAAGCCTTCTTCAGTCCCTCTCAGAAAACCTCACATTTATCCACCTACTCAACAACTTTACGCTTTGTAACAGAACCAAAGCTTCTGGTTACTGAAAGGTAGTGCTTCAGTGGGTATTTCAAGATAATAAAAGCAAATCTCACAAGCTGTGAAAAGCCAATACTAACAATTATGTATTCTAAGAGCTAAGTCATTAGGAGGCCAAAGGAGATGAAAGCAATGATTAAGGAATGAAAGGTTGTCAGGGCTTCTGAAAGGCACCCACAAGCACCCTTCTCAGACAAGCCCACGCTGGCTTGGCTGTCAATGCTTCGTCTCCCAGAACTACTTCCCACAGCCAAACACAGAGAGTAGATGTGCTCTGCTCAAGTCTGCAGAGATGGGAACATGAAACAATACACAAGAGAAGAAAATTGAATCAATTTTGAGGAGTATTTTTAATTGTTTTTTGCTGTTGGGTTTTGTGGTGTTTTTTTTCCAACACATAAACTGTTGGAAAAAAAAAGAAAAAAAGCTCATGCTCATCTGCCTTCCTGAAGCTGGCCTCACAAACGAGTCCTGGGGAAAATAAATCTTACATGCAACCCTCATAATCTGAAAACATTCTATTTGTAACACAGCAGATAGCGCACCGAGTCACCGGCTTAAACTTACCAATTTCCATTCAGGATAGATGCTTTGTCAATGGAATGAAAATACAGCTCTCTGGAAACATGTAATATCCCTATTTCCTTATCAGATGATACAGTCTCAGTCTCTCTGCTGAAAATATTCAAACTCAGCAGCCTTATCCCCACTATCTATTTTTGCTGTGTGCTCAGCACGGTATCAGTAGCCTAAGACCTGTGTGCGTTCAGCTACAAAGGACCAGTGTCTTTGATTTGGGTGTTTGCTACTCCTCCCAGCTCCCTGGGAGAGGAACCTCTTGCCTGGGCACAGCTCTGGGCTGCTGTCTCTGCTAGAGAATGTTCTTCTAACGCATAACCACTGCACATCTGAGCAGGAGAAGTCAAACTGTCCCTAAATTCCATCCTGATTCTTAGCCCCTGTCTGATCGTCATCTTCCAACTGATTCAGCATGGCTAGGTCAGGAGTTACGTCCTTTTAGAACTTCTATCTGGAATCACAGGGAGAATTTCAAGGTGTAGCTCATCAAACACGTGTTTATGCTGGTCCGTACTTCTCCCACGGTGAAGAGATTTCACTAACAGAGCATGAGACTGGGACTGGCACGACGTCCTCAGACTCCTCCAGCTACAAAAACCCACCAGCCTATAAATCAACGCTTCTGCTTTCTGGTATTAACACCCATGTTTCTTTTGAGGTCAGAGACCACATTCCCAATTCCATGAGCGAGCCACCGCTACCAAAAGTAGCTACTGTTTTAAAGAGACGAAAGAGAAGGGTATGGGGTGGAATTTGCAGTCTCACTACTCATTTTCCTTTAAAAACACCTACTAGGGCTTAAGGTGTTATAAGTGAAGTTCCTGAAGAGCCTAGGACATAAGTAAGTGCATAAGAATAGCTGTATCTTAAGGTATTTTAAAGGCATTACCTTTAAGTGAAATAAGCTAAACATCATTTAACCGCTAAATTCACTTTTATTTTTAAAAGTGAGGTATTTGCAGCAACGTAAGCAAACTTACTTGTCTGAAGCACCTTCTTCACAGTCACAAGCCCTTCATTAGAACCACACGCCAGGTAAAACACACTTTTAGGCACAAATACAAGCACAGATTTCCTCAATGGCCTAACTGGGCTTTAGGATGGAAAAGTAAAGCCAAGCTGGAGCCCCATGAAGCACGTACCTTCACTATGACAGTCTGGTCAGAGACACTACTCATCATCTCATTGATGGACTTAAAGAGCTGCAGCAGAGACTCCCTGAAGTCTGCTTCTCCTTTGTTTTCATAAAGCCTGAAAAATAATTAGGTTTCATAAGCACAATCCAACTAAAATGGAAATGAATTTAAACAAGATCTGTTCAGATGATAATTTGTTGCATTACTTGTGGGGTTTTTTTTCAGCTCCAGAATTTCTACAAGTTTTTTTTTCCACTGAGACAGAAGTTTTCTTCCACAAAAAAAAAACAAACCAACAATCCAAGATCAGACAGACTGACAGGGCTGGGCCAGCAGGAACAACAGGTTTTTATTTTAAAGCTTCCTATGTAAAAGGCCACGTTCAGTGCTGCTGTTTACACCTCCAAGGCAGGGTGAATCCCTGAGGATCCTGAGGATCCCAGTTCCAGGGGCGCAGGCAGCAGCAGGATGGAGCCTCCTCACCCTGCCCAAGAGCCAGCAGATGTCTGGGAGGACCAATGCCAAGCAGTTCTCTGATGAGCCAGCCAGAAATCATCCAGACAACTTGCCAGAAATCATTAAAATCTACCAGTGGCCTCAGGTGAGGGACCTTAAACTTTGTGAAAGACAGAAAAAGCCTATCAACCCACTATTTGCTTAAAAAGGTATCTTTTTTTTCCCCATGGAAAGGGAGCATTGAAGTTAAAATTCATTTCACCTGTTATTTCTGGCTAAACTAGTTAAGGCTCAGTTTCCCATTCAGTACAGCTGTCCCAGAAGAATAACTACTCCACAGCTCAATTCCCAAAGTGGGTCCCTGTGTCTTCAGGTGGGATTTTTCTGAGCTCATCTGCCCACAGGGACCCCTCTCTCTCTCTACCAAATGATTTCAGGGGGACAAAAAAAAAAAAAAANGACACCTGAGCAACATCAAAGGCTAAAAGTAGAGAGCCAAGCTGAAAAACTTGGTCCACTGGGTCAATACAGCACAGGAAGGAACATTCCTGAAACTTTCTTGAACATTCCAAGTGCAGAATGACCTGCTTCAGGTGGAGGATGTGATCATTCTCACTACCAAATGGTAAAGGAGAGGGAGAAGATCATGAGCTCCTCATTTTTTCCGCTTACACCATAAGGGTATAATGTGTGTGTCTTGCTACAGAAGGGATGTCATAAACACAGTTCTTGAACTTCAGCGATATAGACTTAACATGACCTGCTCCCCCCGTCCCGAAAAGGATCAGAGCTTAACAGAAGCCCAGGAGAACCTGGTTCCAGGTCAAATCTAAGCATCAGATGGGACTTTTTCCCCAGCTAAACCCCTAATGTTCACCCCATCGGCCTTGATTGCCTCCAAGAGCCTGATCTAACAGCTACTGGGCTTCCAAAGCCCTCCTTGGTCCCACCAACGCCATCCCTGAGCTTTGTGCACCAAGACCCATCAGAGAAGCTCCCAGTAACAATTCAATTTCCCTCTATTCTCCTCCACTTTCTTCTGGAGTTAAACCCCACAAGGTCTCAAACATGGTCTGCAGCTCAGAAAGAGAATTTGGGGGTGTGATGCTCTACGTAGACTCACAGTCTGATTTCTTCATGTTTGAAGATACCGTGATTGACCAGCTGTAACAGAAGGAAAGGGCTTATCGTAGGATAAATGTGGAGTTCAGAATGTCCTTGCTGCTTTACACTCCAACTAACGCATATCGGTTTTAATGCCGTGTTCATAAACCTTTGGGAGCCACAGATATTTAAAAAAAGGCTATTTAACCAGCACACAGGGGAAATGAATGCTACAGAAAAATTATTAAATGTTATTTTGCTGTGCAAACTTCTGTTCTCTTTTTAGGCTAAAACTAGGGGTTATGCAGAATAAATTACTTGTTAACTTCCAATTTCAATAATGGATTTCAGTGTCCCCCTGAACAGATTAGAGAGGTGAAACTAATACCAATATAAAAAGTAACTAAACCTGACAGGCCAATAAATCAAACTGCTTCAGACAAAAAGCTTCGCGTTTCTAAAAGGAAATTGTAATGAAAATAAACAAGTTAATCACAAATGTGTCCCTACTGTCAGTTATTAACATATATTTAGTTAATACATCTGGTAATGCATAAAAACAAGAACACCAAGATTATACCAAGTTGGCCCTTCTAGCACTGCCTTCAAAATTTTAACACTGTTGTAAATCCACCATAACCCCGGGCTCATTACTGAGCAAACCAAATCAAGATACTTCTAGAAGCTCACTTAAAATATTCTTGCCTTTATAAACACTGATATACTGAACAAACAGATTTGCCATCAGGCTTCAACCAGATGAACTAAGCTTCTATGCTTTTCCAGAACCAAAGCTTGCCTGCAATCACATTACTAAAATGCTCCATATTTTCAGTCCACTACCATATTACTAAAGTTAAAAATATGTTCTATTTTCTAATAAAATTCTTGCTCCTTGCGATTTCTCAGGAAAACACTAGTGGTATTTCAGAACTCTGCTACCCTTCCACATTACAATCACTTCGAATCACACACCTCAGGCAGGATTTAAGTCTCAGAGCAGAACAAATCAGGGTGTTATTCAGCAGCTCCAATAGAAAATCATTTGTCATTGAGAGCGGCGTCTTCCCACCACTAAAGAACTGTGAATTAGTGCTTAGCGGGAGGAAATCCAGTGGCCAATACGAGAGGGTCATATTGTCTGTAAATCTAATCTGCAGCAAGAGATAATTATTTCTTTGCTGTTTTAAAGTGATTTGTAGGACCCGCAACAGTGTAAGTGACATTTGGTATTTTTATGAATCTCACAGCAAGACTCCTACAGAAATAAATTGCAATCTCTAAATTAGAGACAGGTTGGTGCTGTTGGTAACTCCAGAGCTCCTCATAAATCCCTTGTGATAAGGTTGTTACCATCACTAACAAGTAGTAAAAGGATTCAATCGAAGTGAAGATGAATATATCATCAACTTTATAACTTTTTAAATATTTTGCATATAAAGTCACAGTACTGAATAAAATTAACTTGACTTCACGGACCAAGCCCATGGCAGACAGCACTGGAGGTCAAAGGGGGAGCAGAAAACAGTCTCCCAGTAGGTCCCTGGCACACCAGCAGGCATGGAAAGGGCTTTTATAGAAAATCAAACGATTCTCCTTATCAAGAACACCATCATCCTTGAGGAGAAGATTTCTGCAACCCTTCTTTCTTTCCACTTTTCCTTCTTGCTCACTGAAATCTACTGAGACTGCAGGGCCCTACAAACTGCAACCAACCATCCCCCATGTTGGGGGTTTAACTCCAACAATATTTGTGGCTTTCTGTTACCAAAAAAAAGGTGCATTAAATACATCCCCCCTACATTAGGTGCATTAAATATTTTCCTCTTCACTGCCTATCTATTCTGACCCTATACCCCAAGGAGTTTCCCAAATAGTGATAAGCTTCACTTCTGCAGAGACCCAAACTGTGGAGACCTGCAAGGCATCGTAATTTTTGGTTTTTAAAATATACATCCCAGTTAGATGCAGGTTTATTCTGCTTATTGCTTTCCACAAAGCTGGGCTCAAGATGAAGGAAATCTGTCTCCCTCTTTAGGGTACAGCAGCCTCCTGAAAAGATTTCTAAAAAAACTTAAAGTATTATAAAAACAGCACGATATTGAGCAAATTTAACTTGCGGTGCTGTATTTTAACAATATTGTCCATAGGAACTGAGGGAGGTTTGGGTGTTGGCCATACTCACTGGTTGAACAGTATCCGGGAGCGCACTATGAACTTGAAGATGTACTCCAAAGCCTTCATAGCCTTGAAGAGCTGGTCGGTGATTCCGCACTTCTCAGCGTTATCCACATAGGCCTTTAAAACTTTAGTCAGTTTTCTGTTTAAATACAGAAAACACATCCAAGTTACCAGTATGCTCGCAGAGGAGAGTTTCATTTTTGAAAGGTTTAGAGAAAAATTACATGCCCTAGCAGCGCCCACCAAGTTACAGAATTAATTATGCAATTAATAAACTCATCCTGTTCTTGTTTTCACAGGCAAGTGGCTGCAACTTACTCTTGAGAGACCAGAACACCGCTCAGCATCCAGGCAGTACAGCAAATCTCCATGAGACTTATTTTCTGCTGGATATTTAGGGATATTCAGTTTTAAGCTATTATAAAGATGCAGCTACTACTAACAATCAAAATAATTAAATGCAATTGTTAGAATTAAAAACACACATAACATGTGTGTTTCTCCATTAAAAAAGGCTTTCCTGTGGATTTTGGGCTACAATTTCTGAAATTTATTTCTCAAATATATATGCACACACACACACCCCAGCTGGGAATTCTCTCATTCCGCATTTTGAAGTCTATCAAACTTGAAAGCGAAACAATTTTAGAAATTCAACTACCTCCCTCCCAGTGAATATAAATCACAATTTTAATGCAAATACAGGCAATTCCGTTTTAAATCATCCTACCTGTGCTGTATGTTTCAGCATTCCCACTGTAAGTAAGTACAGCATCATCTAGCACTAACGGAAAATGACACTGAGATTATCTTGATACAAGGGCATTTATTTATAAAAGAGTAAACTGCCTAAGAACGCTGAGCAAACCAGGCTCCGGGGGATGTCTCATCCTTCACCCACTTCACATCGGCAGCTGCAACGGTGCTTTAACTCAGTGAAGTGTTTGCAGTATCAAAGAGGTGACTAAAGGCCTAACTCTTCTGTTTTAAATCACTGCTCTCTCAAACATTTTCTAGTCATATAAAAAAAAACCCTGCAGAACAGCAAAGTGCACAGCAGGTTTCCCTGTCTGGATTACTTTTCCCCCCGCCTCCCACCACTTTTCAATGGCCATTATGTATTTCCCCCTCCAACACTAATAACTTCAAGCAGCAGCAAAGAACTGAACTGCCAAGAAACACTTAAGACAGCAAATATAATGTTTTTCTATTCTTCACTGCTCCCCCTAAAAGGCAACAGTAACACAGATAATAGAAGGCAGAACATCAATTTAGTGGTCCAAACAACATATATTTGAAACATCTCAAATGGTTATGATTCCTTTCTCATGTTTATGAATACTTTCCTTACAAAACAATTCTTGAAAAAGTCAAATCATCCCCTCCTTTAACACATCAAAACCAAAACTTCCTCCTTGCAAATGACCAAAAGTTCTATTAGTGTTACTTTAAGAGGGAAAGACATCCAAAAACATACTATCTCCAGCCTTCTTCAAGCAGGTCCTACCCTCCCGAGCCCTGTGGGTGAATTCCTAGTTGAACTGCAGAAACAAGTAACTCAATAACATTATATCTGGAAAAGCTTTGCAAGACACATTAGAAAAAGGAATTTTTAAAATTTACGTGTAGGCTAATGTAGCACTGAAATGCTTCTTGATGTAGGTTTCCAGGACAGGGTTAAAATGTTGAAACTTTCTGTCAGCAATCAGTCCAATGATAAATACCTGGAGAAAACAATCATAAATTGCATTATCCTAAAAAAAAATTAATTCTTTAATGTTCTACATTCACCCACCTTTATTTTCAACTAAGACACAAAAACAAATTTAAAAACACCGAGACTTTAGCTTTTTATTCTCCCACTAAATCAATATTCTCCCACTCTGGGAAAACTTCCTGTTTAGAACAAAGTTTTGTTTTCTGAGCAGAAACTTTCTATTCCTGCCCTAACTTCTGCTGTTAATCCAGTAAAATGCCTGGACTTGATTGCTTCCATCTTTTCAGTGACGATGACATGACGCACTCTTTTGATCTAATCCATCTGAAACTTCATATATATTAAAAATCTTCCGTGCATTTTAAATTAAATAACTAAGAGCTAATAAGATCTACTTCATTAATGATCTTCATTCTAGCATTTACAATGTACTTATTTATTCGTTACTGCAGTACCTGCGTTTTATTCCATTCCCAATGCAAACTTACCAAAGCATCAAACACTAATGTGTCAAACGTCTCACTCTCTGAGTTCTCCATCATTATGTTAAAGAGGGCATCCAGTGTATCTTGAAGAAACTATAAATAAATACACAATTCTTCACGTTTGACAGGGAAAAATTGAAATTCAGCTGTCACACAAGTTTCTACAGAAATACTTGCTTTTGTTTCTGCATTTCACAAAGTAATGACATTTTAAGTTAGCTGAAAAAAAGGAAAATGTAATCTTTTGGCTTTTAGCAAATTATGTTTTAGTTAAGTTGGTTATCTACAGATCTGTATCATTCACATAGAAAATAAAAGGTGAGAAAACACAATTGGTGCACCTAAACAAGAACTGTAATCTATTACAGCCAATGAACACAAATGTATTTCAAAACTCAGCTTCAACGTTCAGTCACCAGGATCATGCAGTTTCTGAAACCTCATGTCTCCAGAGCATAAACCAGACAAGCAGCTCAATCTCATGCCAAATACATCGAGTCACCCTTGGTGGCTTTGGGCTGAGTGATAAGAAGTGCACAGCACGTGGCTCAGACCCACAGCATCAGCTGGGAGCACACAGGCAGGGACAGGAACCAGAGCACCCAACCTCCTGCCTCAGCCCAAGGGGAAGAGTCTCCACCGCCCACTTGGCTGGACACCCTCATCTGGGCAACATGGAAAGTAGAAAAGCAGATTAGTGTCAGGGGGTCCGAGTCAAGCAAAAGGATAAAAGCTGGTTTATGCACATATAATTACAGTTATTTCTTCCCAGTAATCCACACGTGGCCCAGAGAAGCTCATCAGCTCATTCGGTTTTATCAGCATGGGATTCTGGGTCTGAGCATTCCCTTCCACCGGGTGACACAAACCCAACATGGTGTCCTCCGAGGCAGAATGAGGAGAGATCGTGGCCTCAGTTTGTGTTTGGTTTGGTTGAGAGAGAAGGGGTTCAACACGGATTGTTCCAGTACATCTGTCTCAAATTAAAAATGGGGTTTGTCTTGTAGATGAGGAAGGTACAGCTGAGGAAGCAACGTCTCAACAAACAGAAGGCAATTTCTTCCTGAGGTGGACACTACAAAAAGAGATGTTTTACACACTGTGGGAAGGATGGAAAAACAACTGGAATCCCATCTTCCTCCTTTAGAACTTTTTAGCTATGCAATGAGGCTCTTTGACCAAATGTGATTCCCTTGGACTATCAACTAAACCCAGAGTTCAATCGCATGAATTAACCTCCATTTAGCAGCTCACTGCACACTGCCAGACGGCAAACTTCCTCAAAACAGGTCAACATGGATCCACAGCCCATGCTACTAATTTCTGAGGATGAAAATCAACACCTGAAGATGAAAACACAGAAAAGCCAAAATGCCTGTGACCATTTTAGACTTCAGTTTTGGATATCCAGCTCATGGTTTCACTACAGGACTTGGGAGGGGAAAAAAGAATAAAAATTAGAATCTTCTCCTAGTCTCATGTGTTCGATTAAAGAACACATGCAAATAAAGTACATGTAACCAGTAGCTGGCAGGAAGGAAAGAGTAAACCACAGTTTTGAGCTTTGACAGGAGAAGTTTCTGTCTTGGTGTGAAGAGAAGCAGCATTCTCAGATCCCAACCTCCGCCTGGCTACGTCCCTTTAAAAGCAAGGGCTGGTTAGAAGGGCCGGGCCATGACCGATCCAGTCTTTGCTTCACATTTAGGAGTCTTACACTGACTTTCATTAGTAGAGTTCAAGTTTTAAAGCTGTTCACAAGGACTTCACGTAACAGCAAGAAAAATAAAGGCTAGATGCTTTCGTTGTTTAAAGTATAGGGAGTTGGTACAAATAATTTCTAAACTATTAGTTTCCATTCTCGTATCCTATAGACTCCACACACAAATAGAGTTTCTCTCCATTTAGAGAGAGACCCTCTAAATGTTAGGGGAGATAACATCTACAGTCTCCGTGTAGCACTGAAACAGTCAAACACAGAACCAGTATCTCAGCTGATCTTTGGCCAGTGATAACTGAACACCAGTAGGCACGGGTATCTTACTGGAGTTTTGTTATTTTTAAAACCATTTAACAGAAAATTTGGATGTTTTGTATTGTATTCAAATACATGAAGGGCAACAAAAAGCTGTAAGAATTCAAAGGAGCAGTTACAAACTAGGTATTAAGAACATGCAACACCAAGTCTACAGGAAAACCTTCTGAACGCTGCTGCAACAGATGGGTAACACCAACGGAGGTCACTTAAAATAGAATAAAAATGGAAAAGAGAGCAATATTAACCCTTTGCTTTTGTGTCCTATGGATAAACCAAGCTGTACTCAGACCCCAACCCAGCAGGGCGAAGGGAACATGATTCCATACGAGTCCAACACAGGGAGGTACCAGCTGGAGAACACGCTCTGATGCAGCTTTTACTTAAACCTCGTTTGTGCCGTGTTCTGATGCTTCTAAAATCGCTGCTGCCCTATCTGTGTACACACTCTCATGTCATTTGGAGAAGGGGAAAAACTCCAAAGGACAGGACTATGAGAATGCTGGGCAGAAGCAAGTGTCAGCAGCAAGTTTTTAGTTATCAAATAGCCCACAACAAAATACAGTAGGTAGAACCTTCCTGAAAAACACACCACACGAGATACTCTTTTCACCACACTCAATAAAGGATAGTATCACCAGCCTCAGATGTTTTAGGTTACTTCAAGACTCATAATGCTTCAGCTGACCAAATTAAAATCCAGAAAACAACCCTGCAGGCCCTTAAGGGTCATCTGTCCCCAGTACGCTGCATCTTTTGACATTCTTTTTTAGATTTGATTTATTACAACACATTCAATAAAGTCCCAGCCTGCTCTTTTCCACGGCTAAACCTGTCTTTATGTAGGTCTCTACAATCACTCAGCAGCCTTGGCAAATGTAAATAACTTGGCACAGCTAAATATTTTCAGGAGAAATAACTATTTCTTTATCTATCTATCTATATATCATCAGCACATACTAGAACTACATTCCACATCCCTGTATTAAAAATACTTTTAATATCACCAGGTAAGAATTTCAAGATATTTTAAATCTTGCAAAGAAAAACACCCTTTGCCTTCATGCATCTGTACATAAAAATTCCCTGAAGTGCTTAAAAAGAAACAAAAAACCACTCTGTATTTTCAGAAATGTGCATTTTAGATGTGTTTTACCAGTACTCAACACCTGAAATGTTCTTTGAGGACAGGGTATTAGAGCCCTGATGGCCGAGTTAAATTTTAACATGTGTGATTTGGGGGACATGGACACCAGAACAAAAGATATGAACACCTTAAAATATGTATAATATTTTGTACAATATTCAGTACAATTACGATACCGAATTTATTTTTAAATAAACTATTACCTTAACCACTTCACCGCCATCCACCTTCATGAGCTGCTTCAAATTCTGCTGCAACAGGTTGGTGTTAGATCGCCATTTCAGCAGTCCCAAGAGATCAACTAGGAATAAGAAAAACAATTATATCAGGCAGGGTAATTACTTTTGCTCACTCTCCATAGCCCTGTTCAGGATAAATAGGTTTATTTCCATCCTCACTGCACAACAGCCTATTTCCATTAGGCCTCTGACACTGCAGAAACCTGGTACAATGCGCTGAAAGAACTCTGAAAAGCTTTCAGAGAAAAAAAATTAAAAAATAGAAACAGACTGCTTTTGAAATGTCAGCATTAAAATCCAGGCCAAGAAAGTCTGATCCCTCGGTTTTTAATTTGTTGTACACAACAGTTGTGTTTTTAGAAAGAGAAGCCAAAATGGAATTAGTCAGCCACCAACACAGGCATATCTACAGGGCCGTGACTCCTCCAGCGTTAATGCTTCCAGCTTCTTTGCTCTCACCGAATAAACTGAAAGGAAAATAAGGCACAAGGCAAGGCACACAGCTGCAAACTAAGCTAATCCAGGGGAAAGCCATCTGCTTAATAACTTCAAATGCCCAGAATTTCTTGGTTGCTTCTGAGAAACAGAGAGCTCAGGTACAAATCTGATCACGAAACGAGCCGCCTGCAGGTGGTCTCATTCCCAAATTCTACATCCCACCACAAAGACCACATCACTTCAGCACTCACTGATAAGTAAGGCAAACTCGCTCTTTTTTTATTAGTCATAAAGAGCTGCAACACCATTCTTCAGTTTCCTTTAAGTGGAAAACTCACAAGGCAACTCACAACTTAGTCATTTCTAGTAGAAGCCCCTAAAGAGAGACCAAGAGATTTGTCCACCTTCATTTTAGCCACTGGATTTACTACTACTCCTCACCTCCTCCCAAGGAACATTTAATAGTATGTGAGTTCTGCCCGATAAAACACTTAAGGAGTGTTATGGGACAGGACAGATGGCTTCTCCCAAACAATATCCCCTTGCCTTCTTTTATTAAATTGTCAAAGCAACCAACTAAACGTTTACCCAGGCATCCATCCGCAGGGGAGATTCTGGAAATTATATGCAGAGAGCCAGAGCTGCTGTTCCACCTTCCTCAAAATCTTTCATTCTATGCAATAAATGAAATTACTTTTAGTGAGATGGACTGCAGTTTTCCTTGGGATAGGCTCCCCTCCGAGCAGCACTCAAACCAAGCCCCTCTTACCATCTCTTTGAGAGCAGAATAGTGTTTTACTACATTAGAGCTTTGAACAATCCATTTCTTCAATTTTTTTTATATTTTTTTTTTAATATATCCTACAAGAAGCCTATGAGGCTGAAACCAAATTCTCAGAAATTCAATGCTGACAGAAAAATTGCTTCTGGAAGAAAAGTAAAGATGCTTCCATGAGTTATTCAAAGTGTTTCATGAATAAGTTTATATCAGCTTTCCACAACTGCATTTGGGTTCAGTCTGACTTCTAAAAAGGCAGCAGCTTGACAAAAGGAACCATCTGAACAAAAGCCAGCCCAGACCACCTCTGACTGGCATCATGTATCACCCCAAGAAAACAAACCCACGTGTACTTTCAGTGTGACAACACAGCGAATGCGAAATGAATATACATGTGTGAAGAGAAAATGTCAGCGCAGCCCAACTTCCAGAGAAAACTAAGTTACAGTGTCCAGTAAAAATGTGCTTTCATTCCGTTACTGCAAGCATAAACCCCAGCAAAATACCAGTCGGTCAGTTAATCCTGCTCTTTAATTGGTCTAGGTATAAAATGATAGAAGTAGAGCAGGGTAAGAATGTAAAACAGTATTTTAGCCCGAACTAAACAGCACTTACTGCAGTCAGCCCAGGCCAAGTGAAACGTATGCGACTGGAAAACAGCAGAGGAAGAAAAGAGAACAAGGATTTTCCATCACAAAGGGTTAGAACCAACATCCAGCCTGTCACGCAGCCAACAGGAACTTTATTTGGGTGAACTCATATTGACTGCAGATGAAGATTTTCTTTTACATCTTATTTAGTTCCTGGAAGCAAATGGTCCAACACCCTGGTTAGATACTTCCCCTGACCTGTATCCACGCAAAGGTTTCCCTACAGAGTTACCCAAATTCTTCTCCCTGGAACGACTCAAGGCCAGGCTGGACGGGGTTTTGAACAACCTTGTCTGGTGGGTGGGCGCTGATCTTCTCACTGATTCCTGAAGAGAGTGGGGTGTTTTTTGCTTCTTTTCAAACAGCTCCTCTCTGGTTTACATTGCTACTCTTCTGCAAAATTATCTCAAAATCTAAGAAAAGGCCAGGAAATGTGTTGCTATAATATATTCTGCTTCAACTCACTAAACAAATGCTCGAATGTTAACTAAGTAGATACTTCATGCTATGTCTCTCTCAAGGAAAACAGCTGAAGTCTTAGCAGTGGCCAAGTTTGCTATTTCAGAGACTTTTCGGAGCTAAGGACATCAACTACTAACAGAAAAGAACGTTAATAACTGACAGTGCACAGAGAACTGAAGTCAAGCGAGTATCCAAAGAGCTTATATATATATAAAAAGATAGTTTGCAACATCAAATACGATGCAGGAAGAGCCATATGATTTATTAACATACTTTCAGAATCACTAAAAATAAGTCTTAAAGCCAATTCCAAATGGAGGTTGAAGAAAGAACTATTACAGATGACCAAAAAGGAGAAAATCATGTTTTGCCTCAGCATTTTGGCACACAAGGATAATCACGGATTTCTACTTACTTATTTTAAAGAAAGCTAAAGGAAGAATATTAACCAACAATTTCACAGAAGTTAAGATCAGCTTCAGAAACTATCATCTGAACAGCTCTGCCAATTTTTAGATGAAAAATGATACTCAAGGGAGGAATTTAACGATGACATTTTTCTGTTTACCTTCTAACTTGCTTAGGGATACGGGGTGATCTCCTTTAACAATATTAAAACGCTCTGAAGAAAGAGAAAAGGCTACGGCAAATTTAAGAAAAAGTTTCACAGACCACATAATTAATAGCAACATTAAATAAAGATCAAAAGTTCAAAGCAAATTATATGTAAATTAAGCATGAAACAATGCTGTCTTCATTTTAATAATAGTTCTGTGAAAGCAACGCCAATATATTGATCAGTGTGAAATACTCCTAACTGCTAATAAGCATTAGGAAAGCCTGAGTAATAAAACACCCCAATCACATCACAAACATAAAGGAGCTCAATTCCACACGGGTTTCTACAAAGCCCCCAAAGCACCGTGTTCCCGTTGAGCTATGATCCCATCTTCGCTAAGAAATTCCAAAATAATTTCCCTTTTTTTTTTTTGCTAAACATCCTCTTAGGCTCTAAGAGTGCCAGACTGCAGAGATTCCCATGTGCTCTGAATATCAAACACCCAGGATGTGCTCCAACAGAGACGCCGCTGAAAACCACCGCAATAAAACTGTGAGTTGACTACGGAGTTGTACCAGACTCCCAACTTTCCCTCTGGACAGGGGAAAAAACTCATTAATGTGATGATCTAATTATTATTATTCGCACCCACCCCTTGTAGCCCAAGCCCTCAACTCCCAATGGATCCATGTGGACTGAGCCCTCCCTGAGTCACGGAGGCTGAGTCCCTGTCCCTGCCGTGACTCACTCCCATCTCCATGACCCACCCACACTCCCTAGCCTGCTCCCGGTGCGGCGCCGGGAAGCAGGGACCGCTCCATGGCAACCAAGCACAAAAATTACAGAGAGGGCAGAGTCTGGAAAATGTGAAATATTTGCTTTGGTGGCTGCCACCAGCTCCGCTCTCCACTGCCTTCGGATGCAGTCAGCCAGTTGACAAATACACATGAAAAAATGTATAGAAGGCAAGTTTTAAAAGGAATAAAATATGCCAAGTCCACTGCTGGTGCTCCGTGTTCACAGGAGGATGTGTGAGCGTGAGAGTGACCTCCATGCAACACACACTCATGCTCGCACCCCTTTTGCCCAACACCAGAAAACATAAGAGCTTTATTCAGGCATAAGAGAGGGATACTGCACCTTGGAAATGACATGTAACAGCTTATTTAGGAGCAGAGCCGTGATATCACCTACTCTGGAAAGCAAACTCATCTTCTACCTTAGTGCTATTATTCATATCCACAGAGAAGTAAAATGCTACAGAGCCCATTTTCTGTGCACTGTACTGTAACAGTCTCAACAACACGGTAAACAATATTCCTGACTCCTTTTATTTTAGATTCTTGTGTTTTCTTAGAACCACTTACTGTTCTTAAGCAAAATAAACCCTAGGGCAGAGAAAAGGCTGGAGATCCTTTTGATGCATCCAGATAATTTAAGCCAAGACCTCGTGGCAGAAAACCCACCATCCATCCAACTGAGAAGAGAGATGGAGAAGGCAGGAAAATCCAACCCCACACCAGCGGCGAGGAGCAGAAGCTGCGCCAGTTCCACGGACTTACCATTCTGTGTAAGTTTCGTTGAACAAACTAGAGTGGAAATCTGGAAAGAGTCTTTGCTGATGGTGCAGCTTCCCAGGTTCTGCATGCTCTTCCCCGTCGCTGAGTGTCCCTTTTCCTCCAGTTCTATTTTAGTGGATGGCAGACTTAAATACGTGGAGGCATCCTCCAGCTTCTTTGCTTCTGCCTACAGTAGTATTTGAAATAAAATATGAAACAGTTTTAAAGTATCTAGTAAAAAGCCTGGGTAATAATAAAATTTTATTGTTTACACTGGATTTTCTTCGGTTTGCTCCAGAAATGGAGCTATTTCCAATGAGTCTGCAACATCAGTAATTTAGCACTAGCCTGTTTGCAGACCACAGCCAAAATGGGATATTTAAGGGGGTAAAGAAGTTATTGTTCCCAGACACGAAAACACACATAAAACTCAGTAACAAGCACCTTAAAAATAAAGACATGCCCAGTAAAACATACTCCAGGTTTCACAATCAATCTGCCAAACATGCAAATTGCTCAGTACTTACTATTCAGTTGCTTGAACTAACAGAATAGTCTATCACATGTTTTCTGTGCAATTCTGCAACAATAATTCACTCAATGTCAGTGGTGCTCACACTGATTCAGCTACAACAGAAAGATTAAAGTATCTGCAAATTCTACCTTGTAAACAATAAGGTCATGTTCTCCATCTCTCAAAGTTGTTCCATCATATCTCATGAGCTTCACAAACGCCAGGGCAAATATTTTCTCCGATTTATCTTTGGCTGTTACAAAACAAACAAGCAAACAAAAAATAAAGGCATAATTAAGTATTTGACACTGGTGCAGACAGTCCACCTGATCTGAAAAACCATGCTAACCTAAAAATGAATGATCATAATAAAGATTCTCAGCTGGAGAAAAGGCAGAAGTTGGGAGAGTTTTCTAAACTTAAAACGGAACGAAAAATACAAGAAATAAATGCTTAAGATTTTGACCATGGCAAGAATAATCAGATGCTTAATATTTCTACACTCTGTGTGTTTAATTACCTGAATTAAGGAAACTTTTTAAACACAGGACAGAAATTTGATGCATTTTTAATGTTCAGGTTTTTTGGAGTTAGGCAAATGGCAGTGCAGGGTACCTAGAATAATGATTTAAAGACCAGCACCGAGGATCTCACCAGGGCTTTACCATTTAGAGGGGGAATACTAGAACCAAAACAGAAATTGCATCCATAACTCCACATGAAGCACCTGTTTCTGAAAGCTGACCCAACTCAGCAACTAATACGGCCTAGAAAATGCATCGCTTGCTCTCACTCAAAATTTATTGTCTGTAGTTAAATAAAAACCAAAGCAATGGGGCAAGGAGAAATCACAAAGTAAGTTCAGAAGTCAAACCAGAAGGGAACTGCAAGCAACTTGAGACCAAGCAGCCTGTGAGAAAGTCCTGCAGCTCTAAGGCACAGCCTCTAGTTCATATTTCAGCTATAACCAACTTAAATTTTTGAGTCATCATAGAAACATCTCTCATAATTTTGATACTAACGACACTAATTTTCTGCACATTGTTTTCATTAGCAAGTACTCTCTAAACTAGGTAAATGTTCTTTCTAGCATCTCATCTAAGTCTCCCCTCTTTCAGTTTAACACCATTACCCCTTGTCCTATCTCTGCATTCCCTGATAAAGATTACGATAGTTACAGATCAGGAACATTCTGCCTGTTTCAGCAGATTTTGGCACCAGACACTGACAAGAGCCGTAAGGACAAGGGTGATTTACTCACAGTCCTGCGATGATCTGTGACGGAACGTGAACCTTAAATGACTGCGGTTCACATCTTCGATGGGGATCGCGACCTTCACAGATTGGGGAAGATGACAGAGAAAGAAAATAGTCAGTACAGTATCTTCAGACATCATCAACCACTACCAAATCTCATCCAGGCATCTTTCAACAACATGCTTGGCGCTTTCAAAACGATTAATCTTAAGTACCAGTTTCATTTTGCCACTAAAGTCCTTGAAAGGTCACAGACTCCCCAGGAAAGTCACCAAATTCTTGCACCAGGAGAGAGAGAAGGAATGAAACAACCTTATTAAGGTACCCAACAAGACCTACAACTGCAGATGCTGGGCTGCAACCTCAAAGCCTTTCCTCCCATCATCCCTCTTTGCTCAGGAACAAGCACCTCTTGAATTTGACTAGTGGAGGTCAGCTTGATTACCAACAGCAGTAAAGCACAAATTCTTAATGTACTCATTATCTAAGCATCAATTCTTCTACAAATACTATTAGTGTATCTCCAATTCACACATAACCAACATGCAGAGGTGTAACCAATGCTCTTCCTCCAGTATTTTTGCTAGAGCTGTTGTATTTTCTTAATTACGCCCACACGTGGGTTTCCGTGCTGTAACTGCTCCCCAAAACCCCATCCAGGTGCACCTTTGGACTTAAACCAGCGGGGTGGGGAGTAGCTGTAAGTCCCTTCCCAGTACACGTACACTGCTCCCACTGCCTACAGCTAGACAGAATATATTTTATAAAGCTAACAGCAGCCTCCTCTGTAATATTCAAACATGACATTTAAGCTATAATGCTGTTACCCAAGCAAATTCAGCCAGCGTGAAGCACAATCTGCCAGATCCCAAAACACTGATGAGTTTGATACTACAATAATTCTGTTTTAACCTTAATATCCCGCTTCTCTAGGTCAGCTTCATGGAAACCCACCCTAAACAGATGTTGGAGTGCCCCTGTAACAGTCGTCTTGACCGAAAAAGGATGAAATAAAATGCATTATGCAATAAAAGTCAGATTTATTTTTCCAGCAGTCTCCATAAGTCAAGCTACTCCTTTAGCCCTGCTAAACACGATCACCAGCATTGAATTTCCCTAGTTTTCCTTCTCAAGGGCTTCCACTGAAACCTGCATTAATTGCTTATTAACCCACATGGAGGAAGTTATGGTAACAGTTTATATACCTTTACGGTCTCAAACCAGCGCGGCTGCTTGACTTGATAATATATCACTGACTTGTACTCCGAGATGGCTTCATCTCCGGCACCAGGAAAAATAACGCTCTTGAAAACACAAACAGCAGAGAAAATGTTTATGTCTACCTTAAACTCCACTTTTTCATTCAAACAAACAAACAAAATAAATAAATTAGCGAGATAAGTCAAAATAAGACAGAATGGCTCATGCTCAGAGCTCTGCATGAAATTAACATCCAAGGGCAGGCGCTGATATGACAAGATGAATTTAGTTATGACAAAGGAGAAAGCTTTGTTGTAAATAAACACAGGGATTTCAACTGGCAAATATAGAGGAAGATGCTGACAAGCCTTACTAGATAAGTACCAAAATCAGAAAAAAATCCAGATATTAAATACTTCCACACCTCTAATCTTTTGCCATCTTCATCGTAAACAGATACCGTAACTTCGACGTTCTTTGCTGTTGTTTTACTGCCTTTGTCAAAATCTCCCTGAACCAATGTTACGTAGATGTCGTTACGGACATCACCTAAAAGAAAAGGCAAAGCACAAAGCTCTCAGCAATTTTCACAGGATACCTATTGATTTGTGACACCAGTGAGGCATGGAAAGAATGATCAGAATTTTTTAATAACAGCAGTCACACATATGCATAGCAAAACATTTAAAAGCCAAGCTATCTCGAACATTCAAAACAAGCAGAACCAAACCCAGATGAACTATGAACTCGTAACAACCAAACGAAAAACAAACCCAAAAGATCATGCATTGGTTCTAGACTCAAAGAATAACATCATCGTTAAGAATATGTACTTAAAAAACACCTTTTTAAAAAAAAATTTTTTATTTGGTTGGGGTTTTTTTCCACAACTTCATTCATTATGAATTTGAAGGATGAGTTTCAGCACAGTCATTAATTTATTTCATACACAGAGATTTTGCAATTTAAAAAGATTTAAAGAGCCTACCAAGGTCTGTTTAACTTGTTACATCTGGAAGTGGTTTGATGATTTTCTGGCTTGGGGGACTGCTGTCTTTAGCTTTACGTCTTCAAAGGGTCTTCAACTACACTCCAATTCAATTGAAATTTTGAAAATGAACTGTGAAAACTGGGAATTTCCAATATATTTCATGAGGCAGATCGTTTAAAAATCTAAAAATTGCAGGGGGTTTTCTGTACTGTGTTGTTTATGGCAATTTTTATTTTGAGAAGCACCACAGAATATGTATTAAAAAAAAAAAAGACAATATAGCTTTCTTTCAAATACCTTCTCCAAATCTAGCACAAACTCAAACGACTTGGATATCTCTAAATCAAGCCTGTTCCCATGAAAAATTTTTCTGGTTTGGATTCATCACAGGATAGAAGTTTTATATATGCCCTTGCTGGGGACAGAATACAAAGCATTTGCTTTGTCTACGTTTTTCTTCATATCCCACCTTCTGTGGGCATTGCTAGTTTTATTTATTTATGCAGCACGTGTCATATTACCACAGTATTTTACATTTATTTAAAATAAGACTAAATCCTTTGACATTCCATTATTTCTAATGTATGCTATACTTCAAATTCATCTTTCCCCTCCCCCAACAAGGATTCCATACATGCAGATACTTAAAGGAGGTTAAAATAGACCAAAGAAGCATTAATTGGCACAATGGCTTACCAGGCATAATAATCTCAGGAAAGCCCATTTTCCGAGCCACGGCTGTTGACCTGTCCACCAAGTGTGGAAACTCTTTCCTAATCTGATGGATATCTCCTGGAAGAAGTTTCAAAGTCACCCACAAACCTGTTGTGTGAAAACCAAAATTATTACACTGTCGGGTTGGCTTTTTTTTAATAGTTACTAAAGATTTCTTGTTACACATTATAAAATGTAAGGACATACATCTAGGTAACTGTCCATCATTTCTAAAAAAAAAATATAAAAATAAAGAAAAATACACTTTTTAAAACATGTTAAAACACTAAAACTCCACTGCTTCAAGCGGAAACACTCACAGGACACTAAAATATGTCTGATTGTATCAGACATTATGGAAAACCACTTAAAATCCTCAACTGGAAGCTGGCTGGCTAATAAAACACCTGAGAAACTGGAAATCTGTACAAGATAAGGTTTAGGGCTTTTCTATCATGCACTTTGCAGCAATACCCTGCAGAAGGTGCCTTGGCAGGGAGGAGTTGGCAGACGAACATACAGCTTTCCCTACACGAGCTTACTACAGCCAAACATTTTATTCCCAGCCCAAAACTTTCAAGAGAACAGGTCTCCATTCAGAAGAAAAACAGGTCAGCAGCACCATAAAACATCAACTGGAAGAAGTAAACCCTGGGTTATCAGCTGGACCCACTGAAATCTGGGCTGTGAAAATGGAAACAAGCCTTCCGTGCCCTTGGGATGAAGCTGGAGTGACCCCAGAAGAACCCCTCCTCCCGGCACAACTCTGAGAACTGGGCTTCTTCCCTCACTTAAGTATTCCACAAAGGGTCTCATGGAAATACAGTTATTAAGCCATTAGCAGAACTGCCTCAAGCTCTCATCTCTCCTTTGAACTCTCACGAGTTCCCTCTAATGAAATGTTTATCTTTCGCAAGAAGAAAGAGAAGCAGCAACGTTGATTTGAATGGAAAAAAAACTTACGTATTTCAAGCAACCAATATATTGAGATGCCAAAAGAGAGAGCCCAAGCAGAAAGGCACCCTGAATTGATTCATCACCACCACCCCCGTAAGTTGTTTTTCCTGCACCGAGCACAAAGAAATCTCCAGCATCAGCTTCACGCAGTTGACATTTTTCTCTTCAGTAGCAGAAGGCGCCACTAAAAAGCCAGCACTTGCCAAATAACATCAGGCACACTTGTTACAGGAAAAAAGAAAGATATCAAATGGGAAGAGGAGAGAGGAAGGGGAAGAAGTCTCACACCCTCGGTAGAGCGACTGGCAATGAAGTTTAAGCATGAAATAATTACAGCCGGCAATCTGCAGAAGAAAATCCTAAAATTAAAATCTAGGAAAAATACCCCCCCCAAAAAATATTCCTCTATAAAACAAATTGTGGGTTATCCTGTTACACACACAATTAACTATGCATTCATTCAGTATATATTTGGCAGAGAGCTTGCTTTTCTATTAAAGTCCCTTATAAAAGGCTATATGCTGACTTGCTGCCAGAGATGGTCCCAACAGCTCCTATTTCATTAACCAGTAACTGCACCTACTCTGCCTGGCAAGGCAGCAGCTCCTAATCCTGCTCTCTTTGCCCGGGCACCTTTCTTAGGGCAAGAAACAAATTTGATTTGAAACAGATCAAAGCAGCTGAAACGTTTCCACCTTTCTGATAAACACTGGAAGTGGAGGTGAAAGCAGGGAGGGGGGAAAAGCAGATCCAAGTTTTCCTCTTTAGCTAATCGAAAATTAAAAAAAGAAGTTTATTTAGATTTTTATTTCTATTAATTAGTAAAAAAATCAGCTAAAAGTATATAGTTTTCCATCGCTGGGGTTTTCCTTGCTCTGGGCTCCCTCCATTTCACTGCCAAGCTTGGGCTGGGTCTTCTTGAGAGGGAGCCAAATGCTGACAACTCAGTTGTGAAGCGGAAAAATAAGGTGAAAGAAGGGAAGGAACGGAATATCCCTACTTTCAATATCAGGAGGCCAATGTCCACAGCTCAAGGGCACAAGAGCCAGCTCCCTCAGTTGTTGCTTCCAGTGAGGGAATATAAAGATGTCCAAGTGACAGACAACACAGAGGAAGGATGGAAAACCTGTAGAGTTAACACAGGGTGGGGGGGACAGCAGAATGAGCCCTGAAGGATGGGAAAGAGGGGAAAGAAACCACGCAAACACATTTTCTGTTACCAATTGGCAGTTTACAAGCATTAGTCATATAATGCACCTGTGATTCCAAAAATATTCCAAAAATTAAACCCATCACATGTTGCAAACGAAGCGCTGAGCAGTTTTAGGTACAGCGGCGTATAGAAAGAAGAGTACATACCCTGACCCTTGTGGTTAACTTCTTTAGCAGCAATCACTTTGTTTATAACAGTCTGAAGGAAATCATTCTCCCCTGCCACCCTGGGTGAAAAACGGGATGATATGTTCAGCTGCTTGTGTCGAATGGCGTCATCCAACGCTAGCCTGGAGGATGCACATGACGACCAACACCAGGAAACAAAGGGTCACAGAAAACCAGAAGTCACAGTAACAAGGGAAACACAAAAGATCATATCATAGTTGTGACAAAGAGTATTTATTAGTCGACGCAAGACAGAGGACAGGAAAGGTAACAAGAAAGACAGAGGAAGATCATTAATCAGAAGAACGCTGATCTACCACCGAGAAGTACAGCACATTGTCACTTCTCCCTTCCGGGACACGCATGCACAGGCCCCAGGGACACTTTGCATGGACAGGAAGGATGTCACCCACCCCAGAATCCCCTGTTAAGCAGTGAAAACCTACTTTATTTAATATGTAAATTTAGCAAAGTGGCCCTGCAACACCTCCAAGTGTTGCTTCAGTCTATAGGTTAAGCAGCAGCAGACACCATCTGCAGGAAAAGCCACCACAAACCTCGCAGAAACAGCACAGGAAAGGAAAGCTGATAATCCAAACATAGTTAAACTCGATGAATAAAGGAAAAGATGGAAACTATAAACGAACAGCAGCATTAAGAGTCATTTAAGGAATCTTGCCAAGTGTTTTTGACAGCCATTGTATCGGCGGCTAGCAAGTGAATACAAACAGAGAGAGATGTGAAGAGAGAATTGCATGTGGGACAACAGAAGCAAAGCGTGGAGTGAGAAGGAAAACGTGGCTCATCTACACAGCCTAAGCCTACAGTGGGAATAACGACACCAGTACTCATTGGGTGTTTTCAGGTGATTGATACTCTTTGGAAGACACTTTATCTGAAAAATGTTTTAATTTAGTGTGGCAAAAAAAAAAAAAAAAAAAAAAAAAAAATCACATTGTACATCTTTTCCAAAAGCTGATTTACATATACAGAAAAAAATAAATCAGTGTTAATGGAGCAGAAAACTAGACATTCCATTAGCATCCACTTTGATAGACAAAGATTCATTTTTATTGCATACTTCCACACGCACTAAAAAATAAGCCTGGTATTGTTTACCATAAGATAAACATCATGAAGTCACTCTTCCCTAAAAACTCCTGGTTTTCTTGGGAAAAAAAATGGAACTGTACTTCTGATTTTCACATTAATACCCCCTGCACTGCTCCAGTGACAGCGCTGCGTGCAAAGGAAACTGTTTCAGAGAGGAGGCATCACCCTGCAGACCCTGTCATCCCATCGGCAGCCCTACACCATCAAACCACAAGGGTTTCCCAAATTATTGTGGAAAACAGGCTCAAAGTTAATTTAAGACTACATTACTTCAAGCTATTTTAATATATATTATTAAAAGCCCTCTGAATATCCATGAGTACCTTAATCAAGGAATTGAGCTCACATAACTTTGTTTTGCCTCTCTGAACAGAAGGCAGCCTAATATTCCACACAATGGGAAAACCTAAGCATTCATATTTTATGCACATCTGACTTATCCCTTCTACCTTTCCCCATGCTGTAGAATAAAAAAAAAGACAGACAAAACCCATGAACTATGGACGGACCACAGTATTTGCTACATGCCCTTTTTTTTGTTCATAAGGTTTTACTTCCAAAAGCCCACATTTACACACTCCCAAAAATTCAGGCTACTGAACTCAGATTTCTTAATACGATTTTGTGGCTTGAAGTCAAAACTGATCTTTGTTATTACCTTACATTTATACATGTCTGTACTTTAAAGGACACCAACTCCGTATTTGCTATTAGCTAATTAAAATAATTGTAAAACAGTTATCTATCAAACTCCACATCAGCAATGTCAGAGCGTGTGGGAAGGTTTGAAGGTCTAGATGACCTTCAAAGACCAGGTCTATGCACCTCCTGATACAACTATTGTGGGAGGTCTATCAAGCCATCCTTCAAATTCTCAAGTTCTGTTTTTACCCCAGTTACTGTGGCCCTTACAATGAAATGATATCTGCTACTAAGAAAAAGATAAATGCTACTGTTCACTAATTTCACAGAACACACCTGCAGTGACTGTTGGGAATGCTGCCGGTCTTTATCCATCTCAGGTAGAGCTGAACCAGCAACACCCTTATTTTTAAGCATTTCACCTCTTACACATCATCACCCTGACAAAAAAAAGAAGCAAGCCTCCAAAACTGGCAATGCTTTAAACTTAGGACTTAAAAAAATAAAAGTTTCTGGGGCTATCACTGTTATACCTAATGGGAAATCATCAAGAAGTTATATTAGGAAGTACTACTCAAGATAAAATACCACACGGAAATAAACAGACTTCTGAATACCTAAAGAACACTTCTTCCAATCAAAAGTTTCAAATGCTGTCTTTTTAAATGAAAGTTAAAATCCTAATTCATTCACTTCTACTGATTCTTTTAACTATTCCCTACTTACGGTTGAAATGGTATGAAGTGCTGTTTGTCCTCATCATCCACTTTCCCATTAATTATGTCAGTAACATCCATCACTGAAAAATCAACCAAAGCGTACCGAGTTAAGTGATGACCGTGGCCAGAGGGGTGCTGAGGGAATACTCCAGGAGGTGGGTAGCAAATAGCAACTCAGAAGAGGGATGGAGTTACCAACAGTATTTTCCCAGAGAATAACATTGTGTGGCAAATAAACTTTGGCACCTTTAGCTAAACAGAAGTCCTGAAAGCGACAGTAAACTCTGCAACACAGCCACCGGTTTGATTAACCTGGAACAATTCTGAGTTTATACAACCCCACGGGAGCTTCACACCCCTGACTTTCTGTGCAGGAACAGAGAGTGACATAGACAAATCAGTACCTGCTACTCCAAAGGGTCGCCGCAGCCCAGAGGTCAGTTTTCTGGTGTTGTTGTCCCTCAGCTCCATCCTCCCCACTCGCACAATCTGGCAGACGAAGCTGATTTTTTCTCTTTTCAGGTCTTTGCTGCCTAGGTCCTAGAAACAGCATTGTCTTCAGATTACTTTACAATAATTGCACTTCAAGTGCCATGTCAGTAGGCAGAAGGTCTGCAGCTCAGAACTTGCCCTCCCCGTGTTAGGTTTTAGCACCAGGACAACTGTTCTCAGAGTAAAGAAGTTTTTGTAACTGTACTTAAATGTCACTTCACTTCTGTGTCATTAACCGCTGTGTCAAATCGTTTCTATTAAGTTAAAACTTCAAAGAGCAACATTAGACTTAGCCAGATGCTGAGAATTTCTGGTAGGCACTTATGAGAAACAGCTCGTGTGAGCCTTCACCAGGACTGCTGCCCGCAGAGATACCACCACCCTGTTTACACACAGAATGTTTACATATTCGTCAGTTATATGATATCAGTACTTTAAAATTTGGCAGCTGAGCCAAGCGCACACACTTACGGTGAATACTGCTCGGAGGTTGTGCAATCTGTCTATATCTTTGGGGAGTCCACAGCTTGACCATCGCACCAGGTAGTTTTCACTGCAAGAACAATTATTTTTAAGGACTTTTTGTTTAAATGGCTTCCTTTAACATAAGCAGATACAATCAACTTAAGAATTTACAGAAGACTATTTTAAACTCAATGTATTTTTCCTAAACAAATTCATATTGACTTAGTGGAGAGCTGGCATTTCCCATTATGAAGATCATTTATAAAAAGAAAGCAACTCTTGAGCAAGAAAGCATAAGAATTTCTTTAAGTAAGCAAGGGATGCAGAAACCAAACTCTCAGACCTAAATCTGAACCATCTCATCCTGCAGAACTACCTCAGGACTAGATCTGAGAAGCAGAGATTAGGGAATGCAGCCAGCAGCACACTAACCTGATAAATTTTGATTCCAGTGGATCATACAGAGACATCAGGACTTCAGCATCTTCTCCTATTTTACAGACTACATTTTTTAAATTTACAAATAAAGCAAATGAAGGAGTGGCAGCAAACTTGGCTTGTCTGTTGATATCGATATTCTGTTTCTGAGACTGCAATTCAAGAACAGAACAAACCTAAGTTTAACTTAGTCTAACAAATATCCACTGTAAAACATTCCTAAAACCAGGATGCAGAGAATGCACCCACAGCAAATTTGCCGATGACACCAAGCTCGGTGGCGCGGTTGACACGCTGGAGGGAAGGGATGCCATCCAGAGGGACCTGGACAGGCTGGAGAGGTGGGCTAATGCAAATGGCATGAAGTTCAACCAAGCCAAGTGCAGAGTCCTACACCTGGGACGTGGCAACCTCAGGCACAAATACAGGTTGGGCAGAGAATGGCTGGAGAGAAGCCCTGAGGAGAAGGACTTGGGAGTGCTCATGGATGANAGGAAGAAGTTCTTTACTGTGAGGGTGGTGAGGCACTGGAACAGGTTGCCCAGGGAAGTTGTTGATGCCCCATCCCGGGAAGTGTTTAAGGCCAGGCTGGATGGGGCTTGGAGCAACCTGCTCTAGGGACAGGAGTCCCTGCACATGGCAGGGGGTTGGAACTTGATGATCTTTAAGGTCCCTTCCAACTCTAACCATTCTATGACTCCTCAGGAATACCACGCTCCAGTAACTGCTGCTGACACAGGCAGGGCTTCCTCCTCGTAAAATCAAGTATTTGAATTGTAAAAAAGCTGACTGTTCAAGTCTGAGAACATCTTTAAAGATGCACTCTTTATTTCAGCGTACTTCAGGACTGGCATCCAGAAATCACACAAACATAATGAGGTCATTACTCTACTCGATTCCCAAAAATAAACCCTCGTGACAACCTGACACACGAACCTGCTACAAACTCTCTGCTATTTACCTACAAACATTGACAATGTGCTGACATTGGTCTTAACCACGAATTCTACTAAGCCCATTAAAGGGTGAAAAAGACAATTAAACAACCTAAGACACAGAAGCCTGATAACTCTTCCTAAATATATCAAATTCTTCATTATCAGTGCTAGAAGTAAGTCACCTACTTAGTTTACATTCATTTTTCAAAACTACAGTACACAGTATATCTTACTTTTTCCTCCTGTAGCCTCTCTTCAACTTGCTTGGAAGCTATTTCATGTGCTCTGAAGAGGCTGATCGTGCTGGTCTGCTCTGGGTCCAGAATATTGCCGTCTTCATCTCTAACGACCAGATCTAAATCCAGAATTCTAAACAAACAAACAAATATTAATTAACAGTGCTGAAATAAATGCTTAAAACACACCTGCCAAGGGTTTTAAGTTGAAGTCATTTACACCTGACATATGATTGAAAAAAAAAAAATAAAATATTTGATACATGATAAAATGTTTTAACACGTCACCAACTCCAGAGATAACCACCCCTGGCTGGAAATCCCTTTTTCCCACAACACAGAAAGAACTGATAAAAATGAGACAGCAGAACAGCTGGGGAAGTAATTTCTTAAACAATCACATTTGCAAGAAACTTTGTTTGCTCCTCTGATTCATCTGACAGTTTGAACAACCAACTGCAGTCACACCACAGGCAAGCGGTCAATTCATTTTGTCCCACTTTGCACTCTCTCCCCAAAACAGGTATTTTCTTGTTTTAGCAAAATCCTACAAGATGTAAGAAGGCGTAAGTTGCTTCCCTTTATTTAAATCAGAAGCCAGATTTCTGTCAGCAGGGAGTTAACATCCAGGATTACCTTCTGTAGAGAGGAAGGTTTCTCCCATAATTAAATCCAGTCTTAGGAACTCGATTTCACACTTTTCCACAACAGCAAGGTGTTGGCAGCAGCACCAAGGATAAATAAATAATCATGTCTTGGTCAATCTACATTTCTCTAGCAATCTTCCCCAAGACTGAGCTCCTCACCTCTCCTTCGGCACACACAATCCCTATTTTCTTTTTCTAACTCTACAGTCACCCCTCACGATGGAGCTGCTGTAACTATGGGTTTGAAATATGTTTGATCACTGAGCTTGAATCAAACTTGTGTCTGGCAAGTCATGCAGAGGTTCATAGTTTATCTGAGAGTGAGTCATAACCCACAACCACTTGAAAAGAAGCACAGAAGCTGTGGGAGACAGGTCCATGAAGATGATCAGAGGGCTGCAGCACCTCTCCTATGAAAACAGGCTGGGAGAGCTGAGGTTGTTCAGCCTGGAGAAGAGAAGGCTCCAGGGAGACCTTNAAGGAGCACTCATCATCCCTCCCTCGCAAGACAGAAATCTGGAGGTCTGACACAAAGCCTTGAGAAAGCCCAATTAATTGCACCAGGTTAATTCAAAGGTGGACAAACACCACTCAGACAAGCTGCAGAGGGGAGGAAGCAGCTCAGTAAGAAACACCTCCTGAGTTCTACACTGGAACTAGTCATCACAAAACTCTCTTCAGCTCCCTGCACCATCGTGCTGCCAGATGAGTTTTCTAGTTAGAAAGTGGTTTCATCATTGAAACCAAACTGAAGAGTAGCCAAAACCATCTTGCGCCCCATCCTCTTCAACTGTTTCCTGAACAGCAGAAGATCCATCCACCGGCCACTTGTATGGTAACCGCCAGCCCCAAGTGAACAAGAGCAAAGTCCTTCTGCAGGGGAACAGGGAACTCAGAAATTCGGAGAAAAGATCCATCCCTCAGTCTAACACACGCCACCAGGGCAAGAACGTTTGCACAGACTCTCACATAAGCAAAAGCAAATGCTCCTTTGATTTAATGTCTGTGTTTTATACTTTAACTTGCAAATGATGCCTGGGAAAAAAAAAAAAAAAAAAAAAAAAAAAAAAAATTCCCCAAAGTCCCCAGGTTCCAATTTTTTCCCACTAAAAAAAAAAAAAAAAAAAAAAAAAAAATTTTNTTAAAAAATGTTTTTACAACAAAATTACCTGACCCAATTCTGAAAAAACATTAAAAATACAAATTTATAAGACCATTTTCACTTCCTTGGTTATTTTGACAACATGCAGTGAACTGGTTGTCTTTATATAAATAAAAAAAATAATCTTATTTAAAAATCAGCGTTCCACACAACAGGAAGAGTGAGGATTTGATCAGATCAGAAAACACTCCTATGTCGCATAATGAATTCATTCTGTCTGGATACTGAAATCATCATCTGTGCTTTTTTAAGACAAAAGTGAACATATGACTGCATCAGAAACATATGGTACCTTTCAGTTGTGAGTATTTACTCAGAAGTTTAAATTCACTTCTCTCCTGTACTCCATGGAGAGTGTTCTGATCACTTACTTAGTCCATCAGAACAATGTGAATAAAAATCACAGCACAAGATGTTCCATTGTATTTGGACACTGAGCATCTGGAGGTTATTCAGAGGAACTTTAACCAACTCCTTAGCCAGATGGTAAAATACAGTAGCCAAATAAATAATACCAACAACATCTGGTTAATTGTCTGCTGAGGTACAACAGTTCATATCTTGGATTATAAATGCTAATTATGGCTTGAATGCAGCTCCTGATGATTTTTACATTTTTTTATTATTTTAAGAGGAAAAAGAAAAAGTCACAACTTCTGCACATAACATGCATGAACCGAAATCCTGCGAATTTGGCAGTTCTTAAGGAATAAAACACAAGTAGCTTAAATCAAAAGAGTTATTTACATCACAAGGGACGTAAAGAGGGGCTGACTGAAAACTCTGCCAGTCCCCAGGTGCGCAGTACTACACTGCCTCTTGACATTCAAAGCACCACTTCAAATCATTTCCTGATTGAAGTGTAAGATACGATTTCTCATTTTCAATCAAAATGCAAAGTCATAACTGTAGAGACAACGTGAAATCTAAAACTTGTCTTTAAAAAAAACTCTGCTTAAATAAAAGCCACTGTTTGGAGAATTGAATACGCTTGGAATGACAAACACACTCAGCGTATTGTCCCTATACTGCTGTCTCTTTTCTTCTGGTATTTCCAGCACAATTTCCATTTTTTCCTGTTTAAATGATACTTTCTTATAGTATATCTGTCTGCTAATCCTCTGGTACGAGCCGGATGCTATCTAAGCAGAGGAACAATGAGCTCAACAATGCTTCTGAGCCAAATCCTTCAACATCACATTACAGCTACGTGACTTCGGGGCACACACAGCTGGTAGTGTCAAGAACGCAACAACTGTTTCTGCTGCAGAGGCAAGCAGAATTTAAATTGGATTGTGAACAAGGCATTATTTCCACTCTTCAGTCGACCTTAAAAATTACAGCTTCATACCAGTATCAAACTGATAATACCATCAAGCAAGAGAGTTGAATTCCACTCTACATGTTATAATCTGCACTATACCTTAAAGACCCTAAACAGAATTAATTCTTAATCCTGCTCTAACAGGACTATTAATACACCACTATTACATCTTAATAAATACAGGAATTAAAAGAATTACATGTATTATACAAGCTGATTTGGTCTTAAGCGTAAACACCTGGAAAATACTGGGCACAAACCTGTTGCCATAATCAATTTTGGCAGTCACTTTCTTCTTCAGTTCTTTGAGCTCATCCTGGGGCAGGGTCCCAGAGAGTATTTGGGATCTCCACTCAATAAGGTCATAGATCATGTGCCGCACATTGCGAAACATTTCTCTGTTATCTTGCTGGTTGGAGGAAAAAGATGGGTAGAAGTTAGTTTTGAAGTCTACTGAGCATCATTTAAATACATATAATAAACTGCAACTATAAAATACGAATTAAAAAGGGTAACAATTAGCTCTAAAATAGGAGCCTAGCTCTCTGTAGCACAGAACACTGCATACAAAGGGTCTCACACTCTGTTGTAGGTAACTACACAAGTACAAATGCTTGTGTTTGTCACCTTAAAAGCTGAATTCAGCACAAGTAATTTAAGGGAAAGATATTATCTTCTCGGTTCAGAGTAACTTTATTCGATGACCCTCTATACTGAGTAGAGCAGGACTAAAAATGGTGCATTTTAACAGCAAGAGGCTCGAGTTGTGAAACGCTCCATCTGCAACACATCACAGAATCCTTTCCCCTCCCCAGTTAAACCTTCAGAACAACACTTCAGACGGCCTCAGTGTGCAAAGCCAAGTCCAGCACTATCTCACAAGCTCACCAGTAACATCTGACAGAAAGTGAAAATCCAGGAAAGCACTAAACCTTAAAAAAAGTTAAATACCTTCGTTGTTCATAAAGGCTGGAACTCTGGATATGAAATAGCGCACAGCAGCACACACAGACTTTCCTTGGCAAGATTCAGGAAGACAAATTTCCAGACTTCGAATGGAATAAACCTCTTTTGCAGAGCGTTTTCTATTTGTGTGCCCACACACAGGCACATTCAGAGACAAACAACCAAATCTTTAACCACAAACCAGAACCTGACACGTTGGTTTAAGCTCAGACCATGCACACACACAGCAACTGCAGCACAAATGAAACGGGGGGAAAAAAAAAAACAGCACTGAAGTTGCAGAATTTTAATTGTGAAAGATAATGTTGAGACCAAAACAACATCGAAGCCCTGAATGCTCTGATCTTGTCCAGAAGCAGCCTCTCTTACTGCCTTCACAACCCTCAAACCCTAAGCCATTAGCTCAGAACACTCTTCAAAAGATGACACTTTTCTAAACACCCTACATCAACGAATCATTCAGGCCATGCGTCACTGTTTTTCATTCAGATTACACCCAGGCCTTATTTGACTGAAATCAACTGGAATAATTAAATAATTAAAATAAAATTCTCTGCTTTCTATAAAAGACAACAAACAACTACAGCAGGTGCAGGTAAAGGATACAACAAGTTAGACTTAGGTGAAAAAAAACAAAACAACAACCTCACTGTGAAACTTAAAGACTTCAGTCTGTTCAGATTATCAAAAAGCTGACTTGATTATAGTGTGAGAACCTCCACAGAGAGAAAATACCCGTTATTAAAAGCTCTTTAATGTAGCAGAGAAAGACACAACAGGCACATATGGCTGGAAGCTAAATACAGACAAATCCAAATGGGAAAGAGGTTCGTGATTTTCAATGCTGCAGGCAATCATAAACTAGGGAGATGAAGAACACGCCACGTCCTCTGCTATCTGAAAATCAAAACTCAACACCCATTCAAAACTCAAATACACAAATTATAAGATGAAAAAAGGCATAAGTGTGGTCATTCAGCGACTTCTGATCTGCGAGATGCAGACAACATGGAATATCCCTATAGTCTGCAGATCGACCAGTTTGAAACCAGCTACCTCCAGTAAAGCAAATCTCCCCTGAAAAGCCAATCCCAGAGCACCAATCCTCTTTCTGACAGCTGACCACAGGCAATTAACCTAACAGACACCCTCAAGATATAAAAAATAAACAAGCTCATTAAGTGATCTATCGACTGAGAGTAAAGCTGTAACAAGGACTGGAACCCTTTCTGCTACTGAAATGAGACAGACTACTGGCAGCATCGCACCTCATCTGCTCTGGAATCCAAAGTAATTAGCAAAGCACTTCAACATCATGTGTCCTCATGGAAGTCAATGCATGACAGATGACGTTAAATGTAAACGGTGAGAACGAGCGATTCCTAAAAGTTACTGTTCCAGAAAGCACACAAAAGTCAATACTTACAACATACAGTTGGCGCCAGATTATAGACCATTCCCGCAGCGTGGTGGTCACCTCCTGGATCAGGGGCAGCTCGTTGGGAATAACTGTTTCATGTTGCCTTGAAAGGAAGATGGAAGGGAAGTTTGAACTGAGTAATGGTTTGGTTGGGATGGCAGAACCATTTCTGAGAAGGAACTATTCATTTCCAAAGACCATTCCATAACGACAGGGTTGAAAATAACACCACTGACTATGAATTTATAAGTTAAAGAAAGAACGTATTATCAGATCCAGAGCAGCAACGTACAAACAGGTGACATAAAGGGTTCTTTGGTGGGCTGAGACTTCCCCCCAGAACCTTATTTTTATCCGAGATAAGGGTATCGATCCATATCTCACCACACAATTTGTTATTGAGATACTAACTTCACAAGAAGCAACCAAAACGAAACCCAGACACACACAGCCTACAATGCCACGGTACTAATGCATAATTATATTTTTTTTCAAAATACTGGTCTTGCAATGAAAAATGAAGCTTGCAAGTCATCACTACTAAGTTTCTCTAGGACTGTTGTTAAAATTATGTGCCATGAAAGTAAGAACCAACAGCCAGATCTTTTAATATTTCAGAAGTAGGGTACTTAAAGGTAGTTTTGTAATCAGCAAGAAAGATGTCATTATGCAGCAATCTCATGATTAGTATTTTCATCATTTACATATTTAACAGTGTATAAAAATAAATCGGGCACAAAAGAATAAAATATTTTAATCCTGTTTCACTCCATTTCATACCTGGCTAATTATTAATTAATTTCAGACCACTTTTTTTTCTGGGGTTTGAGCTTTTTTTTTTTCCCCCTTGTTTAACTGAACTTTTCTACCAACTCGATGAACTTTCACATGCGTGCCTAGCAATACTGATTTTATGTATCAAGATCTGAACTTTAAGAGCTGTTAAATAATAAAACCCAGCCCAAACTATTTGTGTCACACACACCAGGCAAAGGAGCAGGAAAAAACACAAAATGAACAATTCAACAGAAAAACTCCGTAAGGCAGAAAACGATGCCTGGTTAATAGCTTTCAGTGAGGAGTCCAGTTTATAAGATTCACTGAAGAGGGAATTAAAATATTAAATTAAAATAATATTAAAATAATAATATTTAAAATATTAATAATAATATTATTAAAATACTAAATTTTATCTGCATAAAAGAAAGGCATCTCATATCAAAGGCCTCTTTTAATATACCAGGCAAACTCCATAAGGCTCAAGGGTTGGAAGATAAAAAAAGATTGGGAAAACTGAAATTAAAACTAAAACAGGGGCCAGGGAGTGGAGGAAGTTAATCTCAGTAATTATTGGTCAGGAGAATAATAAAAGTTATAAACAATAATGGTAATATATTAATTCTTCTGAAACATTCACATTAATACAGAGAAGGTTATGCTTTAGCTCAACTATATGGCGATGCAGCCAAGGACAGCACTAGCCAGAAGCACTGCTGATGACAGTGCCTTCAAACCTCAGGTGAGTTACCAATTTAAAATATTTTTTAAAATAAACACACATATTTTCATCAGCAGCTCCTTAAGTAACTGGAAACGAGTATAAGTTATCCGCTAATATACAGAGACTACGTAGATACAAATGGGAAAATGGATTTTCATTATTTTCAAATCAAACTTACCCTTTGCCTTCAACTATCGCTTCCTTAAGGTATATAAATGAGGCAGGAAATATGCCCTTTGAGAGAGAGGGAAAAAATATTTTCAATCACCAGTTGTATACAACATTTTATCTATTACCTAAAAATATGCCAAGACACACTGCCCAGTCAGCAGAGCCATTCACCTCCTCTTAAGTTGCATTGTGGTGTTCTGTTTTCCTTTTTAATGTACATTTATATTCTGTACAGCATGTCCTACCAAGAAGGGGTTACTGTAACCTTGGCAAATACAGACTGGGTGTTTGTAAAACTTTTCTTTACCATATCAAAGCAAAGAGCAGTGATACCCTGTCACAATCGGCCCTATACAAAGGGGTGTTTCCTCCCCCCGTTCAAGGTATGGTTTTCCATGATTCTCCACATCCCTGGATGATTTACAGATGCAAATTAAAACAGACTTGACTTTGAAAGCACAGAAAACAGATTATTTTAAATAGATCTACTCTAAAATGACATTTTGCCTGTAATCCAGCTCAGCTGCCTGCTTTTTCTCACGTCTAACCAAGCTTTCCTACCCTGCTGTAAGATGTTGCTTCTGTTCCCCGATGCATTTCCTCCAGTGCTTCCGGTTAAAATACAGACTGGGTGAGAATGGGCAGTGGAATAGAGGCACATACTGAACACATACTGCAACCCATAATACCTATTTCATATATAACACAGTGTCTTCTACCGCCCACCTATCAGTAGTGCCACAAGCCAAAAACCCTCTTTCAACAGACAGTACAACAGAAGGCCAGGCTTGCTTTTCTCAACAAATGCTCTAAATTAATCTTGATATTCAAGAAACACAGTAATGGCCTCAAAGTAGTGTAAGCTCCTATTTAAAAATAATTCAAGTTGAGAAAAAAAATGTTCCTCTGCCTCACCCTTTGAGGTAGTAGCTCAGCTTTCATTTTGGAAAACAAAATAAATAAATAAAAAAATTTCTTAGAAAGCTACAGAATCTAGGGGTGGACACGAGTGTTTGGAGGACACGTGTCTTTTAGCCAAAAAAAAAAAAAAAAAANAAAAAAAAAAAAAAAAAAAAAAAAAAGAAAGAAAATCACAAATAAACAACCTACATTTAGCAGAGGTCAGACAACTGCAGCAACACGTGGAATTAATTAATTAATTTAAGGCAAGCGGAATGTGTAATTGCTTCTTCGGCTGTACAAGGCATGTTTGTGAAATAGGCAATTTAGCACATTCCCAAAAAAAGAAAATACCAAAATAGAATAGGAAAAAAAACACAGAACTTGGTTAGGAAATGGGTGGGATGAACCACGCAACTTGGCCCTGCAGTTTTAGAGGTGGAGACGCAGCTCAGGATGCATCTCTGCAGGCAAATAGTACATTTGAAGCACTTCATTTTAAGTGAAATAAGAAGCAAACCCAGAGGTCTTTTCATTCTGGTTAATTACTACTATAAAGTAAAACGCTAAAAATATATAAAACACGATGTTATAAGCTGTATTTGTGCTGTTTCCTTTCTTTTTATTCCAGAAAGGCTGCCATAAACAGCCCACTGAAAGCTTAACAACTAGGCAAAATTACACTGCAGAAGATTACTCCCCCTCGTGCAGGGAATGACTTGAAATCATGACATAGATCTCCCTTACCACTTCCCAAGACGAAATCGCCTTTTACGAGTAATGGGTTATTTAACAGACACCGAAACAAAGTGTCAGCCTCCAAACCGATCAACCAGAATATAAAGTTTGGAACTTTTTACTGAATGAAGGCATTTGCTGCAGAGAACAAGCCAATGCACATGGGGGCATCTGTAGGGGCTGCTCATACATAAACCCTTACATGGTAAAAATTAAGATTGCAACTCAGCTTTTAGCCTTGGCTAAAATGAGTTTCAGTGAACTTGAAAAACCCCCATTTACTCCAGATGGAGATTGCACACCCACAGTTATCAGAGAGCAACAGGCATGGGGTGAATCGCACCCTAACACATGCCCCAAATCTCCCTTATATCAACACACCCAGCGCCGCAATACATCTCTGTCCCAAAGACAAATGAGCTCTCTGCTCTGGCAACACTTACCTTCTTGGATTTTTTTCGTAGTGTATAACCTCTGTACCAACCTAGGGAGGAAAAAAAAGGGAAAAAGCATGAAAAAGTTCATTAACATCACCCAGCGGCTGCTCCTTCTCCGCTCAACAGCGCCTTAACACAGGTCTCTGATCCTCATTCCCCCCCCTCCACCAACACACACCCCACCCAAATTTCAATTCTCTGTGGAATTAACATCCCAGCTGAAAACAGTCTTCCTAGAAGCCATCAAAATCAGAGGGATGACGATGATCAAACCAAGGGAGAAGACCACGTGGCGGAGATGGTGTTTCACGTTATGCATTTAATTGTGGCTCGTTTCACTTCCATCAGTAATTTATCAACAGGTACAAACCAGCTGACAAGCTCTGACTTTACAAAGAAGTGCCATTTGACTAAATCAATTTTAAAGCCTACTTAAGTGCCACAAATGTAACTTTTGAAACGTAGATCAGCTGTTTGCTAATCTACAAAAGCAAGGAGCCCCCAGCCCTCACTCACCAAACTCTTACCCCGCAGCAGCCCCAACCCATCGGGGAGCACTTACCCCACAGGCTGAACCCCGCGCACAGACACATACACAGATTTCAGTCCTCTTGAACTAAATTTCCTCTGATTTATATGAGTAACTCAGCATTTTGGACCTGTACTTGGCACTGGTGAGGCCCCACCTTGAGGGCTGTGTCCATTCTTGAGTCCCTCACCACCCCTCCACCCAGGATATGGATAAGGCTGAGGTACTGAATGACTTTTTTGCCTCAGTCTTCACTGGCAAGGGCTCTAACTGCACTGCCCAAGTCACAGTAGGTAAAACCAGGGGCCCTGAGAATGGAGAACTGCCCATAGTAGGAGAAGATCAGGTTCGAGACCACCTGAACAACCTGAAAGTGCCTAAGTCCATGGGACCTGATGAAATTCATCCACGGGTCCTGAAGGAGCTGGCGGACCAAGTTGCGAAGCCACTTTCCATCATATTTGAGAAATCGTGGCAGTCTGGTGAAATTCCCACAGATTGGAAAAAGGGGAACATAACCCCAATATTCAAAAAAGGGAAAAAAGAGGAGCCAGGAAACTATAGGCCAGTCAGTCTCACCTCTGTGTCTGGCAAGATCATGGAGCAGATCCTCCTGGAATCTCTG
>VXBW01001718.1:1549623-1572076 GCA_013400375.1 Thinocorus orbignyianus
GTCTCTTCTCCCAAGTCACAGGCGATGGGACAAGAGGAAATGGCCTTAAGTTGCACCAGGAGAGGTTCAGATTGGATATTAGGAATAATTTTGACACAGAAAGTGTTATTAAGCCTTGGAATGGGCTGCCCAGGGCAGTAGTTGGGGCACCATCCCTGGAGGGATTTAAAAATGGGCTGACATAGTGCTCAGTGGCATGGTTTAGTGATGATTTTTATTAGAGTTAGGTTGATGGCTGGACTAGATGATCTCAAAGGTCCCTTCCAAGCTAGACAATTCTATGATTTTGAAGTTCTGGAGACCAAACTGGTAAACACCATAACTCTGATCAAATGCAGTGTACAAACCAAAGGTCGTTCAACCACATCATCTCTGCCACATCTCCTCTCCCACCCCACCTTCTGCATTGACTCAGGACGCGGCTGCACCAGAAGATTAAAAAGCCACAGAGCAAAGAAAGCTCCTCATCGCTGAACTTCGTCTTCCTGAAGCTTTGTGGTGCTCAGGAAGAGCTACAAAAGATCACAGATATGAAAACAGCCGAAATCTGCCTTGGAGAGGTTGCAAAGGTTGTAATGTGGCCAGGCGAGTCCAACCAGGCTCTTGGCTGGCAGCTGCCACCCAAATGTTCTGGCTGGATCTCAAGCCTGTACCGGTGCAACGGGGAGCTGAATTTTCAAGGAGAGTTAGTTCTTACTCATTCAACTGGAGGCACCGAGTCTTGCCGTGAACATGCACGCACCAGGGCAATGTAATTTAAACCACAGAATGGTTTGGATTGAAAGGGACCTGAGAGATCACCTACTTCCAATCAACTACCCAAGACAAAAACTATCCAATTGCTTAGTTCCTCAGTTCCTCTCTTCTTCGTGTCCAGGGGAGAAGTGAGTCACCTCCACTGTTCCTCTTAGTTGGCACCAGTCATGATTTGATGTGGTTTCACACGCCCTATTCAGGATTCAAAGTTTCTCCCACATTCATGAAATAAATCTATTTCAATATAAAAGTACAAAGCTGCAAAATATTTAAATCATCCATTTGCATTGAAAATTTTTGCATTACTCTATTCTTATTAAAGTATATCACGTCAGATAACGGAAAGATTACATTGCTTAGAGTCAAACTTGGCATTGCAGCTGCAAACTGAACTCAGTAAGAAAATGCCAGCCAAGGAACAAGGACAAAATTCACTGGCAGAGTGACGAGAAGAGCTCATTACTTTTGTTGAAATAACATTATTTGGTTTGGTAAATGTAACAATAAAAAAAAAACAACACAAAACAAAACTCTTAAGCCAGTATCTAAAAACAAATGTATCCCACAGATGTACCAGAAGATGAATGACTACAGAAACAAATTAAATCAACACATTAAAGTAAATCACAGTTCCGTGAGATGATGAGTGTTACAATATTTTAAAAGCCCAGTTTAGCTCCATGTGATCGATACCTTCCCAAACTGCAGCATGCCATAAAATTCCCAGTCAAATAGATAATGAAAGACCTGTATTTCGCTGGATCAAGCAAGAGCCGAAAAGCGTTATGACAATTTTCACATTCTGTTATCAAACTCAGCATTCAAATCCCCTTTTACATGGATCAAGGAGGAAAGATTTGGGTATATGTAATGTTTCTGCAGCTCCATATCAAAACAAGCAAAGCTTCTGAAAAGCCTCAAATCAGTCCATGGTGCTGCAACATGTGTACCCATCTTACAAGACAGATATAAATAATTTAGGACTCAGGCGACTTTCAAATTCAGATTAAACTTCTTTTAGCAGCAGGCTCTTCTGCATTACTCGAGGGTATCCAAAAAGCATCTATCATTTCTGTAACGTGGGACAGATGCTGCGATTGATCATACAAACAAAGCCGTGGGAACATCCATTTTCCATAGAAAAGGAAATGGTTATTCACCAGGTATCAACCACATGCATCTTCATTCCCATCTAGCACTGGTTAATTCTGTTTTTATTAGAAAGAATGTGTTTTGTCCTTTAGCAAGAAAGCAAGTAATTCGTCACCCGGTAACAGGAGAAGATAAAGTCACACAGAGAGAAGGAATGCAATTGCACACCCAGTGTTTTTAAATGCAGCTTTTGCCATCTCACCTTCATACGTCTCCAAGATGTGCACGGTGTCGCCTATTTGTAAGGAGAGTTCATCCGGGCCCCTGGCATCGTAGTTGTAGAGAGCTGCAGAGAGCAAACACCACCGTCAGCACATGGAGACAACGGAACTTGCAGGAGTTGTGCTTCTCCACGTAATTACTTTTATCACTCACTCTTGCCATTCTCAACCTTCTTGTAAAGGATTTCATAAGAACAAAATCTGTAAATATTTGGCCAAGTCCTTCAATCCATTTCCCCTTGTAACAAATCTCAACAAGCCACAAGTCCACTTTCCAAAGAAATTCATAACACTTTGCATCTTCATAGTAATATATTCAATTAATACTTTTTTTTTGTTGGACTTGTCTGTCTTCCAGCATTCTGTGTCAATTTTACACAGTTCTGTAATGAACTGCTCTTCTTCCACTGTCACACAGAAAACCTACAAAGTGCTTTCAGAAAACTTATCACAACTAATAGTACAGAATGATTTCTCAGTCCCTTCAGTGATTTACTGCATGTGTGTATTTAAAAACAATATGATTTCAGAATTCCTGAGTGCCAGAGGTACTGTATTCCTGGGAGAGACCAATCTTATCCCTTGTTTTACAGTATTATAATTAAGTTATCATACTTTACTCATCAGCAAGCCCTGACAGCACCCACAACCTACACCACCACAATCTCCAAATTCACCAAATGCATTTGTTATCACAAATATTCCTGAGTGGTTCTGGTACCAAGTAGGGTGAAGAGAGAGAATAAAGTGAAAACCACTTCCCTTTCCAAGGCCTGGAGTTCTACCACCCAGGAGCATAAGCAGCAACAGGCATAACATGGGAGACATGAAAGATCACGCTGATGGTGGTCATCACACACAGCTGGTGTCAATCCTGGGGACTTAAAGCAGAACAGAAAGGATGCTGGACTGAGGGAAAGGCTCAGATTTGTTTAGATGCATCTAAACAGCAAACCTCACAGCTACGTATATTCCGAAAGTGACTTCAGCATAGGTCATGAGTCCCAGCTCAACCCTTGGAGGAGACTGCTCATCCCTGCCCCCAGCCCAACAGTTGCTTCCACCCATGGCCACCCGTTTAAGCTGTCTTGAAGGAGCACTGGATGAACACCTCCAGCAAGCAATGAAGCCAACAGCAAGTACTGAACACTGGAACTGGCTCCAGCCCCACCAGCTGCCCATGCTCGGCCAGACCTCATCCTGGCCCCAAAAATAACTTCAGAGGGAACAAAAACTGCCTTGCTTTGAAGAAAACAGTCGCCAGGCATATACTGCCAGAGATGATTCAAATAAGAAAGATGCATTATCTCACTCACCAAAGAAATGACATCGTAACCAATAAACAGAAATCATGGGGATTATTTTTTTTTTTTTAGATTTTAAAGAACTGGCTGATAAGAAAGCAGAGTTCTCAAGAACTGCCACCTTCAGAAGATAATAAAATACAACCAAATAAAAGTAATTCAAAGATCCATTCACTCCCTACCCTCCTCAAAAGAAAATCTGGAAACTGAGCACTGAGATTATCAATGCCCAGAAATTTATCTGGCAAATAATGCTGCAAACTAGGTTTGGCTGGGAAAAAAATATTAGTAATCTGAAAAACAAAACCGTTATGACTCCTAGAGCTAGATTTTTATGTTTCATATGAAGCTAACTCTGTAAGAAACAAAATCTTTCAATACCAGGTAGGGTCCTCATGATTGAAGGCAGCAACTCCAGTGTTTCACAAGAGTGAAGTTAATGAACCACACTCAAGGTGCACCCAGAGAAGCTTCTGCACAAAGGACAGCTTTATAAAATTCCTGAGTTTCTTACCATTTGTCGTTACTCTTTGGGGACTCGGAGCATTTTTGGGATATGAGAGTTATCTCAAAACCTCCTACCACCTCTCAGATAACCAATTCCTCTGCTTTCTACATGAGTTTCCAGAAACAGTGCTGGTGTGCTCCACCAGCACTGGGCAGAAGGGCTCCAGTGGGACTCTTAGATATTATTACTGGAACAGAAAGATAAATTCCGTGTAAATTCCCTTCTTGCAGGAAATCTTCACAGATGTTCAGGCCAAAAGAATTCACAGGACATCAGTGCCACGTGCTGCGCTCATTACCGGTCACAAAGCACTTCCAAAACCACCTCAAACATAAAACCTACAGCAAAAGGCCAAAAACCACAGTTCTAAAGGCAACGAGAGACCAGACCGAGGAAGGCCCCCCACTCACCTGCCCAACTTTCCTATTTCCAAGCAGTCCCAAGAAGTAGGCTGGAGCCCATATCACACAGAAGATCAGCAACATGAATTACATCTATAAGAACCACTAACTGGAGAAAAAGACTTCTTTTGATCTGAAATCTGCTAATCGGTTTAGCCCCAGGTATGCAAGCAGCAAACATCCCAAAAGGCATGTGAGAAGGTCTAATCCCACCACAAGGAGAGGGCACGGTGCCCAGCGTTGCCTCCAACTGTGGCTGCAGCTTCATTTCAGCCTCCAGGAGTTACTGGTTTTGTCTCCAGAATTTATCAAATTCCAGCTTATAATGTTACCAACAATGAATATATGAAGGGCTGCCCTGGCCTTTTTCTCAGCAGAACCCCCTCTTGCAGGCCTTAGAGTTAAGAAGTAAATAAATTAAAATAAATGTGCAAAATTAAAATAAAAATAATATATATGAGAAAGCAATTTGGAAAAGAAAACACAGCATATGGTGTAAGATCATAAATAGAGGAGAAGACACTTTAGGGTAAAAGAATAAAGGTGAAATGCATCGCAGAGACTAGTATCAACAGTATTTAAGTGAAAACTTTAGAAATTAATACAGCTTTACAGACATCAAAACAAGCCAAGCTAACTATTCCTGCTTTGGTTTTGATAACTTTTTCATTATTAAAGAGAGATAAACCCTCCCTCCTAGGTATCTGGCATGCAGTATTTCAAAGCCATAATTACTATTCCGCAGGAGAACGTTCTGTGAAAAACACGTGAACAAAAATTAACATTTTGAACCGCTCTGAGCAGAGGGATGTTAATGATGGTGAGTACACGGCACATGGGACAGTCTGCTCAGGAACACTCTGCAGAAATGTTTTTGGTGAGGTTTTTGTATGTACCAGGGAAAACAAAGTTACAGAGTCAACCATAACTCCTCAGACCTGTGTGTATTGGAGTGCAACACCCATCCTTCGGGTTTTCATTTACATCTCTTGTCCGCTCACAGCTGTCCCTAGAGCCAAGAGGACCTGTGTGTGCCCAACATGAGCAAAAATCATAGAATCACACAATGGTCAGAGCTGGAAGGGGCCTTAAAGATCATCAAGTTCCAACCCCCTGCCCTGGGCAGGGACACCTCCCACCACACCAGGTTACTCCAAGCCCCATCCAGCCTGGCCTTGAACCCCTCCAGGGATGGGGCAGCCACAGCTTCTCTGGGCAACCTGGGCCAGGCTCTAATATCTTCCTAATATCTAATCTAAATCTCCCCTCTTCCAATTTAAAACCATTACCCCGATAAATAAATAAAATATAAATAAATAAATAAAATAATAAAATGAATCCACCTCAAGTCTTTCACCTTCAGGACCCTGATGAGCAACATCACTGTCACCTACAAGACACCCCAGTCAGGAAAAAGTCACGTTATGACAGATTTAACACAGTCCTGTACTCAATTCACACTTCAGTGAAGCATTTCTCAAACATTTAAATGGAATAACACTAAGGATCAAAGGCAGCTAGAAATAAAAGATATTAAAATTTATATCCGAGAGTACTAACTGGTGTCTGTCAGAACAAGGAGGGTCAGGTAACAGGAGCTTCACTGTAATGACTAGTTCTTTTGACAGAAGACAACAAAGAGTGATCAAGTGGTAATTATTGCCCACAACAGCTCCCACTGGCCTGAAGCGAGTGAGGAGCAACAGCCACAGAGGGAAGATTTATCTTCAGAAATATGTATATGAGAAAAATATGTTTACAAAAAAGAAAAACATTTAGAAAAATCACATTTTCGGCTTGCAGCAGCATCGAAAGATCAGGAAGCAAACAACCAAAATATCTATAAAGTGCATTCCATCCCTGTGATTACAAAACAAGGTCTGAACTACGCTACAAACTCCCAAGTAACCTAGCAGATCACTCCCTCTCAGCGAAGCTTTTTTTTTATGCAGAGTGACATCAAAAGATGTTATAACAGATAAAATGTTTGGTTGGAGCAAACAACAACACTTTAATTAAAGGAAAAGACAAAACTTGGAGGAATAAAGCATGACACTGGTGTGCTTGTATTTTGTCTGATCAATCGTAGTCTGAGGCATCATTTGAAATATTTAACAGCCTTCAAAATTTTGTTCTTTTTAAACTAAAATAAGTTTTGCTTAATTTGGAAAACCCAATTCCCAGTGTGACAGGTTTTTAGCTTTGAGAGCTCTAAGCTAAATGAAGCACTGGGAATATTTATATCTGGTGAGGTTAGACCACCCCATTGCACTTGAACTGGGACCCAAGGCTCGGTGTTTTGGCAAAGGAGGCAGCCTCCTAACTTAGAAAAACCTCTGCTACAGCAGAGAAGCAAGATAAGGAATGTGGTTATTTCAGCATCAAAAGATTTATGACTGAGACCTTGCCAGCGCAAGTTAACCTCCTATCAAAACAGTATCTCAATGTTCACCAAAGAATGGTTTGGGTGGGAAGGGACCTTAAAGATCATCTAGTTCCAACCCCCTGCCCTGGGCAGGGACACCTCCCACCACACCAGGTTGCTCCAAGCCCCATCCAGCCTGGCCTTGAACCCCTCCAGGGATGGGGCAGCCACAGCTTCTCTGGGCAACCTGGGCCAGGGTCTCACCACCCTCACAGCAAATAATGTGAACTCTGCGTTTCAGCTCTGAGGTGTACCAAGCAAAACTAGGATGGCAGAAGAAAAAACAGAAAGTCACAGTGACAAAACCACCCTGAAGCCACCTCTTAGTCCCACACTACAGGACAGAAGGTCTCAGCATCACCAAAAATATTTTTCCTCATCAGCTGTGCTTTCATCTGAGTGACTCTCTGGGTGAAGGCTTTTCCCTGTTCCCCTCCTCCTCCTCCACAAAGCACATGGATACAAAAGTACTGAAGTGCCAACAGCCATGGATTAGTGTGGGCATAGAAAGAGCAATTTTTTCCGACTCTAGGAGTTGATGAAGAAAGGAACAATGAATAGGGCATTACAGTAATTGCACTAAAAACCCATTTACTGCTAAAGAATTCAAAACAAACACCTCTACAGAGCTGCACTCATTAATCTGTGTGCATTAGAAAAATGAGAAATGGAACACTAGAAGAATTAGAGAGAGGCGACAGAGGGGTAAAAAAAAAGAAAAAAGCAAACAAAGGTAACATCAATATATACTGAAAAAGCTTTTCTCTGGCTGTATGAAAGGTGAGGTATCTTAAGATACCATAAAAACATCACGGTGTAATATTCCCTAGAATTACTTTGCATTAGAGACTGTATTAATCACTCCACACTTTGGAAAGAAAGCAAACTACATTTAATACATTACAGCTTTATTTTACACTGTCTTATAAAAAAAATCCTCAAATCATTATTGTGCTCTCCCCACAAAAGCAGACTGAAATCACAGGAGTGAAAGTAAAGTCTCTTGCAAATTCTTCAGTATTAAAAATAAAAGAAACCTCAAGGTTTTAGTCCTATTTTCTCTAAAAGGAAAGTGGTTGCCTTCAGCATTACGCTCCTTAGTCCCCTGTTATTTACCCAGACAAGTTTCCAATTTTTACAGCTCAGCCTAATGGAGAAGGAAGGAACAAAAAAAGAAATGTACAAGCCAGGAGCTGTACCTAAGATCTTACTGACTAAATCCATGAACACCACTTATTGCAGGTACGTCTCCAGCAGACTAGAATAAATCCAGCAAGTTTAAGTAGATGGTGAGGATTCAATCTCATTTTCCTTTACAAAGGGGAGATCATCCCTCTTTCCCCTCCTCCACTTGAGCAGCAAATACCTGGGAAAAAATAAATAAAAATGGTTCATCTGGGAACTATTCCCACACGAGCCCAGGAGCGCCATCTCTCCTTCGTGAACACAGAACATCTCACAAGGGTTAGAGAACCCTGAACCCGGATTCTGGCACCCCTCAAACTGAAACCCCTGCAGAGAGAGCCTGCTGTCCCTTCTCCCAAGAAAGGATGCAAAACGTCCACAGGAATAAATTCTACGTTTAGAGAACTTAAGGACAGACGCAACACTGACTGTCGGAGGACGACAGGTTAGAAAGAGCAAAGAGCCACCCCAGCCTCTTAAAACACAGCTCAGCACATCAGGTTTTATACCAGATGGCAACACAGGGCAGAAATACGTTTCATGACACATCTGAAGCCTTATCCCTACTCAACATGAATTAATAAGCTGAGCAAACTTCATCAATACAAAGCAATTCCCAAACTTAAGTCACGTTGCCTTCCAGAAGCGTAACTGCCCTGTTGCTGTATCCCGCAAGCAGAGCTCAAGATGCATGCTGGTTCTTTCTGCAGCGAATTTAAAATAAAATAAAATAAATGAAGAGTTCTGGACCTAACCAAGATCTTCCAGAACCAAGTCCGGGTTCTTGCTTTTCACAGAATGATGCGGGGTTGGAAGGGACCTCTGGAGATCATCCAGTCCAACCCCCTGCCAGAGCAGGTCCACCCAGAGCAGGTCCCACAGGAACGTGTCCAGGCGGGTTTTCAATTTTGATTGTCTCCATAGACAGACTCCACCACCTCTCTGGGCAGCCTCTTCCAGGGCTCTGCCACCCTCACAGGGAAGAAGTTCCTTTTCTTCCTTTTCCCTCTCTCAAACCAGATCCTTTATTTTTATGGAGCTGATGAAGTACGATGCCAACTCAACTCTTTTAACAGCTTTCTCCCTCCTCCTTCATGCTACTTAATCAGTATTCAGAGTACTTCACCACTAAATACTGAGGGTATAAAGTTGAAACTAGTATTTAAAAAAAGAAAGACATCATTATTGACTATTGCAGCATTAATAATGTGCCATAACGCATAGCTAACAGGAAACAGAATCAAGAACATTCAGATTGATTTTTAATATTAAAAAGTACATTAACTGAAACACACTGGGTGCACAAAGTAACCACAGCACCCCAAGCTCTTAAGAGTGGGTTTTGTAGAAAAACAAGATGCTGATTTAGACAAACAGAAAACATTACTGAGAGGCAGATGCCTTGGCATCTGTCTTCTGGTAACACAGAATCACAAAGAGTTCTGATGTTCCTCTGCACTTCCTACATTTCATTGGGGGTCACTGAGCAGCAGTAAGTTGGCTCTTGCTATGGTGGGTCTACAGGCAACATCTTCAAAGGCAAGGACAGTTCTGTGCTTACCTCCCCGCACAAGAAGAAAGGATTTTGGTGCTTTTGAGTAACTAAAACTCAAAACAGGCTCTAACTGAAGTCTTTACAAAATTCACAAAAACTTCAATATTGCTACACATAAAATGCATCTCATGCTGGGCATGGGAAGGACGGGAAAAAAGAAAAAAAGTTAAATGCTGGAGTGGAGGAGGAACTAGTTCAGTTGATGGTCAACACTGGCAGAAGATCAAATGGGAATGAACTGGTCATGAGTCACCATCAGGTCATGTCATTAGACGGAGGATCCCCAAAAGATGGTAAGTGACCTATGCTGGCAGTGCTGCAGCCCCCCACCCATTCCTGGCTGATGGGCCTCCAGATGCACGTCCCGGTTCCTTCCCTTGCACCTGCGCTGCCACCCACCTCAACTCTCTGCCAACAGTCACAAGAAGCTCAGCTGGTCCTCAAGTAGGACAGAAAGCTTCCCAAGAAACTGGGAGCAGCACCTCTTACACAGGTTGGGTGGAAGACTGGTTGTGGATGACAGACACAGCCAGTTCCTCAGGACCTTCATCCTTCATGGGATGAGGCAGAACCTTTCTGAAAATACTTTTCCAGCTTTCTGCTGCCAGACAGAAGCCAGCAAGAATGAAGCCCAGCTACCTCTGCACGAGGATTTTAATAAAACCAAGCCACACTCATCTTAGCTCCATCAGAAGATGTTTGACGCATCAGTCCCCTGCTTCAAGCTTCTCCCTTCCCACTGCAGCAGGTCTCTACTGCACTGAACATAATTCTGCACAGAGGGTGCCTTTTATGAAGCCTTTCTATAGCACTGAGCTTAATGTCACAGCTATATTTTAATAGTCATTGCAATGATTATAAAAATCAAGTTCAACACAATAAAACTGCTATCACACTACTGCGGAAATAGTTAGCAAAAAAACAGCCCCTGCAAGACACTATTCCCTGCAATACAGAGCTGATGATGCAGAGCAAAAAGCCTATAAAGCAAGGGGAAAATGGGGCGATGGGAAGAAGTTTTCATTTCCTACCGTTCTTCCTCCTCAGCGCTTCTACAAGGGAAAATAAAATCAGAATTCCTCTGTTGATTTCTCAGAAAACTTATAGAGTGGGAAAGACAGAAGGAATTTTAGGCCTTTCACACATCACACTATACTCCATTTATTTTCACTTGCCATCACCTTATTTGTCTCTCAGTCCTTCAAGCTGTCTCCAAGAGCAAGAACTACAAAAAAAAAGAGCATGGATCCAGAGTCAAATAACCCTCGAGGAACTTGTCCTGCTTTCTTAGAAATAACAGTCAAAGAGAAGAATTACCTGCTAAGAGCCACAGTTTGATCCAGCAACACTTTCTCTTCCCACAACAGCCAGGCTATTGCAGAAACAGGAAACGTGATATTTTTCCTGAAGTTGCATCTTATACCAGAATTAATGTAAAAACGTAACCATGGAAGCGAGTCAAACAGCACTGAATGCATTAAAAGATAAGAGCGGCATTTGGGGGAAAGAAAAAAAAAAAACCACCAACACAGGGAAAAATTGTTTTTCTCCAAACCAGTAAGAAATCACATGCCTTGTGCCACTTCCAGAGGAGCGGCAGAGTTGGCTCAGCAACCAGCCTCAACAAAGAGCCCCTGTCCGGCTCCATCCAGACCATGGAACTGGTCTCATCAACCCCTTCCACTAGAAACAGGGTCTCCCTACAGCGTTCTCCCAAGGAGCTCATATCCAGACAAACTCCCTGTTTCTCATCCAAGGGGAATCCTTGGAAACTCTACTAATTTTTATGCTCCTTTTGGAAGAAACAGGGAGAAGGAAATGTGACTGATATGGCATGCCTAGTCTTTAGGAGCCCAGCAACACTTTTTACTCCCTCCATAAATCAAACACACAAACTTGTAGGAAGCGAGGGAAGCTGGAGTAGAGAAACATTCAAAAGTTCTGCTTAAGGACACTGAACTCCACACCTTGCACAACAGCAACCTACATTTATAGTCACAATGCTTAACTTCATCACGAGTTAATCTGATCATCCTAAAGCCTTTCCTAGTCTAACTAGAGTTGATCTAGCCCAATAATCTATCACAAATCAATGTGGGAAATTCCCAGATGAGACTGTCCCACCAGCAGCCATGAAATCCTGTCCCACTCACCAATTTGGTTCCCCATTCCTAGAGCAACCCTCGGAAATGCATCAAAGGTGACCCTGTAAGTTATACCCTTACCCCCCTAAGCCTCAGGATAGCTCAAGGGCCTAACTCTTCACTTCCTAAGCACAACCACCCCGAGAGGGGGTATTTTAAAAACACCACTGATGGTCATGTATATTAATGCCATCAGAGTGTTTAAGGTGCCACTAACCCAGCAGTAACTTGACAATCTGTTGCTATAAGAGAAAAATATTTTAACTCTTTCTTCATTGCATATTGTCTTCCCAGCATCATTCCAACTCTCTGCTGAAAAGAGGGGAACTGTTAGCATAGAGCCCAGGGTAGGGGCAGCCAGAGGAAGCACAGACCAGTTCCTGGACAAAGGAGCAGATCCCTGCTGTTCCTAGCACTGCCCCATTGGAAACAGCAGCTTAAGGAGAACCATTTCCCTGGAATAACTTCCGAACAGACACTGAATCTGCTCAAATGTTTGTATTTGGCAAGCTCCAACCAGCAGCACAAGCTTGTACAAAACTGGACAGTGTATCTGTCCTCTACAACCACCTATGCCTTAAAACATTCGTTTTCCCCACTGTAAAAATATTCCATTAGTCTAATAATCGATGGTTATTTCTAAACTATTTGAGTTATTCAGCACTTTCAGGACCTTTACCTCAAAACAAAACTATTAAAAAACCCAAACTAATGATAGCTAATGCATTGTATGCTTAATCCAAGTTCCTATGTCCAGCAAAACAGCTCATTTTTAATACATAAATCAAGTGACTTTTGCTCTGGCTAAATTTGGTGGAAACACCCTAGAAGACACCTGGACCTCTCTGCAGTGGGACTTCTGTCCACAGTCAGCGTATTGAAAAGCTAGGGAGAGCACTTGTGCTATTTTCCTGTAGAAATCCAACCTCCTCTTCTCGATTAGGAGCCTGCAGAGCTCTGGAGAACAACATTTTAAACTGCAGAAATGTTTCCTGGTCCATCAGTGTCCCAGAGCAAGACTGTGCTGCTGCCTGTAAAGGCAACCACAGAAACACCCACGATGTGCGGGTGCAGGAAATAGGGAAACACAACGAGAGCGCTCAAGGCTTCACTAGCGTTCACCAAAATGTCAATTTTTAAGTTTACTAAGTCCTTTCTTAATATTCTCTTCCCAATCTTACCAATACTTGAGCTGGTATTCAACTATTCTATGTCACCTCTGCAAAACTATTTTGTTTCCCACATTCCTCATGTAAATGTCACAGAAGCATTGGGAGACTATCATACAAACACAACACATGAACTCCTCATCTTAAAACTTTTATCTTGATGTAAGAACAGCTCCCAGATCAGCAGACGGTGTTAGAGATGGTGTCAAGCCTAGACTGTAAAGGCTTACTCAGTTATCCTAATATTTTAGATATTCGAGTCCTGATAGTACAGGAACTTCTTCCAGAGGTCAGTCGAGAACGTGTTCACCTTCTTGTGCTCTAACTGCAGACACCAGCAACTGCTGCATTCAGCCCAAAAGGTATTTTCTGTGTTTAAGGCGTAAATCTGAAAGCGTTAAATCACTTGGTTAAATCATAGTTGGGTAAATAAACAGAGGCCTCTTTTGCAGCAAAAGCACTCGATAAAAATCTGTTAATAAATCATTTCAAGGAATACATTCAACTAGAAAATCAAACACAAGCTGAACCCACACAAAACTTCTAAAAATGTAAACAGCACCGCAACTCACTGATTCTCTCAAGCCTTTATTAAAAAATGCTTATCTGTCTGTATCGAATCCACTGCTTTATTTTTCAGGAATAAGAATTCCCACAGTGCTGGAAGTCGAGCTGCTTCAGGCACTCCTCAAAGACTCACTTGTTTCCCGAGGAAGTTTTTTCCCCCAAATAAGACCTTGCTTATGGGATGCTCAACCCATTCTGTACCCATTCTGTCCACTGACTAAAGAGTAACTCCCCATCCTTGTTGCAGGTACAATTACAAAAGATTTAACAAAAGATTTTTTTATAATCCCATTAAGACTCTCACGTGTGCTGCTTGTATCAACATCCCAGTAGCACGATTCACCAAGAGACCAGATGGGACTAAACGGAGCCTAAAGTCCAGTTCCCGTAATCAGCATTTTAGAGACACGTTGAGACCTTACAGCAGGCAATTCTGTATCAGCCACTAATAATTCCCTCGTCTGTCAGCACCTTATCAGCCCTAGAGCTGTTTAGGACAGCACTGCTGAGCGGTAAAGCAATCCAATCTAATGTAACTGCAGATATCTCTATTATCCAGATGAATGTCTAATGCTTAGTGTTTTTTTTTAATCCTTTTAGACTCCTTGTTACAGCAAAACACTCAAAAACAAAACCAAAAAATAAAAAAGTGTAATATAATAAATGCCAAAAGAGTATTTGACTCTCCATCAAAAGCTGGAGTTGGGTTTTGTCCCGTTTGACTCTCACACTATGGAAACGACTGCCTAAGAAATACCTGTTCTTATCTCCAGCCACTTCACCCCTGAGCAAGAACAACTGTTCTCTCACCAGAAGAGCTCAGAAACTGAAAACTCTGGGAAAGTGATCTTTATCTACTGCTCAATCCCTTCCAGTGCTTTGTCATATGTCACTAAACTCCTTTTAAAAAGAAGCCAGTGCCACCCGCTGCGTCTGTGTCTTACAGGTATTCCAAGCCGTGCTTCTGCTCACGGCTGCCCAACGCCTGGGAAGTCCGTAAGAAAATAATGTTGTCTTCTTTATGCCCAACCATTAGTGAGAGACGCACAAAAAAAGCACAGAACAGATCTGACAAGGTCACCCAGGGGTGGAAGCCAGAGTGTCAGAAGCAAGAGGCATTGCTGACAGGCTGTCGAGGAAGGAGGCAGAGGCAGATACCGCCACACCACAGACATACCTTCCACAGAGTAACCCTGATTTGAAACGGAAGCCCAGCTACCTCCAAAACTAAACCAAAAAGAAAAAAAAAACCACAAAGCACTTCTTTATAAACCAACTTATTAAAAACACTATCAGTAAAACCACTGCTTTACTGACACTGCTTACACTGTGCATTGGAAATTTCACAAAGATCATGCCACAGAAGAAGAGAAAAAAAGAAAAGAAACAACAGAAAAAACCCACATCCAGCCCCAAAACCAGAGCAGCCTCAGAAGGGGGGAGGAAGAGAAAAAATAAATAAATCTTCCAAGTTTATTGCACCTATTTGATCAAGATTCTTGGTCAAAGAAGCACCAGGAAGGCTGTGGATGGAGACACAACCAATGCTTCCCATCAAAGCGAGGGGTGAAACAGGGGTCTCTGGGCGAGTAGGAAGGATGAAATTCCATTAAGAACAAGACGATGGGTGATGACTGCAGAAAACTGGCATCTAAGGACATAATATGAGAAATAAAGAAAAAAGTTTTGAAATCTTTAAAAATAATGAGCATATGACAGATTAAAAAAAACACAGAAGGGAAAATATCCAGGTAGTGAGAAAGTTTTGTGTATAATCACATTTTCCCCAAAAGATCCAAAGCAATACGTTGCTACCCATGGAGCCCGAGGCCACCAGGCCACCCAGCAGCCAAGGCCAGACACTAGGAAACACCACCACTGTCTATATCAGAGACACCACAGCACAGGCTCAAATATAAGCATTATTTGCTACGTGTCTGAGTTATGAGTGAGTCACAGATTGCCTGACACGGAACAGAAGAAATGGCAACATGCTCCTGCGAGACCCCAAAGCAGGAGGAAAAAATAAACCAAAGAGAAGGACAAGATTTTCAACCCCAGGCTGTATCACAAGGCAAAAGCAAGGATGGAGGGACTCACAGCCCACCACACAACAGCCTCCATAGTACTAGAGGAGGGAATAAGCACAGGCTTGGTCCTTTCTTTGGGTCCATTGATCAACAGGACAAACCAAACAAAAGACAACGAACAAAGCCTCTTTTAGCTCTTTCCATCACTTAATAAACAGTAATAATTAAAGGTCAAAACTCCACTTCTTGCCATCATGACTTTAGTTTTTATTCCTACGCTCCTGTTTTTGGAGACTAACCTTAAGTTTAGTGGAGAGGAAGTTTAAAGGCTCCCACAGACCCTTGTCTTTAACTTTCCTGACCCAAGCGACTCACTTAACCGTATCTCTCAGTCATTACAACTGTAGTACAACAGAGGACAGTATTTATAGGACATTCCAAGTCACTGCCTTGATAATCCCCAGTCATTTCAGGGTCACGATTTGTTCACTGGAGTCATATGCACAGCAGATTTTATTTTGAAAGCAAGCGTCCCTTTAAATTGTTCACCATCTGTGTCAAGACTTGGAAACCCAAATTATCATCAGCTACTTCTATCTGGCTCAGCGTCGAGATATTTCCTGCTTCAGGGTCCACTACAGGAATAGTTTTTACATTACCAGTTGCCTTCATTTCACTTCATCTCTGATTCGCAGCCCTCCCTACAGACAACACTACACGCACACTACACTGAAGCTGAAGCAACTCCTCATCAAAAGCATCCAACTCCATGCACTGAACCATTCCCTACAGTCAGTGTTTTTTCCCGCAGAGCAGCTGGTGGGATTGGGAGGATGTTAAAGGCTAAAGCAGGAGCTGGGAAGCAGGCATGCTGCTGGAGACACAGCGAACAGCAGAGCTTTCCATGACCCTGTACCCCTGCCGCCTTCCAACGACGCCCTTCAGCCCTATGCAGGGACCACAGGCATCATAAGCACCAGGGTTTACCATATTACTTCTGAAATTTTATTATTTTTTTTTTTAATTCCATGTATGGAAGTCCGGAAAGCTCTCCTCTAGTAACAGAGCACAGCTGAAGGTCCTTAAAGCATTAGGTCTGGGTACAGTCCAGCACCAGCAACCTCCTCCTGAGACCCCCGGGCTATTCAGCCACCTTCCCTAAACATATGTTATTTTATTACGCACAACTTCAAACCAAGTGATGTCAGTATTTCCGTGCTTTGTTTGGAGAAGCAGGAGCAGGCAGAGCAAACACAAACACCCGAGGCCGGGCTTCCAAAAGGTATTTGGATGCTTGAAGCTGCTTCACGAAGCTCTGCCTGCAACTAGGTAGGAACTCACCATGTCAAGCCACGAGGCTCCTCCATAAGGAAGACAATTCTTCATGATGCCACCACACAGAGGACTCCTCAGGGATTCCTACATCCCTACTGCACCTTTCCGAAATCCCCGCATCATGCTCAGGACCGGGGCAGCTCAGGCAGGTTTTCAATCTCAATATCGATCGATTTGTGTAGGATAAACATTAAAGTGACACAGTTGACATTACAGACGTAGAAAACAGAGTGCCATAAGAAACCAAATGCATACAAGCATATATACCAAATTCTGCCCACTTGTACTTGCATTTGTGTTCATAAATTACACAGCAAACCCTAGACTGCTCATTGCTCATATTTTCTAATGGGTTCCTAGAAAGACATTTCATAACTCCAACACCCTGTGGTAACATCAGTCACCACAAACCTCTGAAAACACGTTAAGAAAAGGTCTATGCTAAAATATTACAAAATAAAGCAGAAGTGCTAAGAAATATTATTTAAAAAATAAACCCAAATTCAAGTATCTTGGCCAACAGTTACTTTAGTTATTCATCCATCTGGTTGTTTTGTTATGAATATGAATACATGATTACACATAATAGTTCTCAATGTAATTATTTCAGTTTAGTTACAAAGCTACATGGAGCGGAAAAATATTTCCAGAGATATTTCGTATTTTGCTGATGAAACTGAAATTCAGCAACTGCTGCTTCGTGTATTACAAGTCTTTACATCAGAAATCAGATTTAATGCACAAATTACATAAACATGAGAAGATAAATAATACTATAAATATATAAACAGTTTTTACAACTACAGCCTGAAAATGTAGATAAAGTTTCAGAATTAGAAGAATTATCTATTTTTTAATATTCTTCCCGTTCAGATAGGGCATGATTTCAATTTCCCCCCCTCAAGCTAATGGAGGAAACTATTCTGGTAACTCATTAAGGAATTCATTAAAGCGTCATTCAGAAAATGACTATTGTTAGAATAGCCTTGGGATCTACCACAGGCCAGAAAACAGAATTAAAAACATTTTAAAATTTACAGAAAAGAAAAGATATGCTAATTTTTCAGTGGTCCATCTCCCTTTCAAAGAAAGCCCGTGAAGAAGAGCTACCCATGGATTTCAGAGATGGTGAGAGGCCACCACTGACTGTTCCGTGTACATTTCAGACCTGGAGTAGGTAGAAGAGGAAAGGTGAAGCTGACATTTTAATGGGGTAAATACCTTAAAACTGGATTAGCACTACTAGTTCCTCATTTGAGCTTTGATTCATTAATAGAAGCCAGCTTTCAGCTATTTATCTAAAGTTGGACACATCTACGGGTATTTAACAAGATGTACTGGATTTCAGTCCTGAAGGACTACTAAAGGATTAGACAAAGCATATCCTGCATGTGCTCAGCAGCCAATACTGGACAAACTCCAGAAACACAAACATTTCAAAGAAAAAAAAAAATACTGTAATGCCTATGCCTGTAAGTAACAAGCTGACAGAAAAGCTTCCCGGAGATGTTGGTTTGACTTTAAGTTGCATCCAGTTTGCTTTCCCGTTCCCTGACAGTTTTGTCTATGCAGAAGGGAAAACGCGTTTGTAACACAAAGAAAGCTGTGCTAAGTATTGCAACAAATCCAAAATTAAGGTCGTATCAGCACACCTAAATCAAGCATTTGTGGCAACAAGAGATGAAGAAAACTACAAAATCCACCAAGAAGTTCGAATGCAAATTCAGAAACGGTTTTCTCCCTGAATTAACACCAGTCCAGAACTCTTATATCAAGACCATGTCCTACTGTCACTTCCATACCACGTAAAGTGTAAATCCCCATCTTGTAAAAATTCTACCTCTCCTTCTATTTTCTAGGAATAAGAGTATTAATTAATAGCTGAAAAATTTCTAAACTGACTGAAAACTTTCTCTGCAGGGTTAAAGAAACGTTCTGTATTATGCTCATAAGCAGCCAGTTGCCTATAGGAAGTCAGTATGTGCTCTATGAGGAAAAAATTAAAATTTCCAGTAAATCCCTACAGGAATCATTTCTCTGAATGATCCCAGTCTGCAATGTTGTCACTGACCTGGACGAAACTGAACAGAGTGCACCTATATATGCTACAGATGTGCAACAACTGTATGTACACAGTCACAGAAGCACAGATTTATTTTTAAAACACTGGTGTCTTTGACACCTACATTATCTTTGACTTAATACGTGGCATTAGGAAGCACCGAGCCAGGCACCACAAGTTCTCCTGAAGCATTAATCCCCAACGCAGCTCCCCGTGTAGATATCCAGCCCTCTCCTCATCAAGGTTTGCACTGATGAAGCTGTCCAAAGGCAGGAGCACTTTGCCTGCAAGGCAGAGCCCACACTGGCTTACTGGTCACGGTACAGGCACGATTATCCATGTTTTCCAGTGACTCATCAGGAATACCAGAGGAAAGCAGAGTCAGCATCCTGAAAATTAACAGGATTTCAGAGAACACAAGCCCTGTAGCCAGGAAGTTCTCCTTCTCCATTGACCAAGCATGGACATGCCTGGCACTATTTTTCTATTTCCCCATTTATCAACAGAAAAAAAAAAAAACAGATTAAACTATGATTGTGGTGGATTATTTACTCCATATCTGCACATACGTTTGAAGACAAAGGCATCTGAAATACGGTATTCATGGTGACCAGAGTAACTCCAGTTCTACCTCTTACTGCAGCTCTAAGTCCAAAGGAAAAAGGTCAAACGGCAGTAGAAGTCAAGAGGATTTGGAAAGCACTAAAGCCACTTTATGCTCTCTCAGAAGGGCTACTGAGGCTCGCAGGCTTCCCAAAGCAGCTTATAACATCTCCTCTCCACCAGCAAAAGGAAGAACACCAAAATTACAATTTTCGCATGGCACTAAACGCAGGAAGCAGGAGGCTTAGCAGCCACTTGGGACACCAAGGGTACAGAGCAGACATAAGCAGCTTCTGGAGCTCTCTGAAAGCCTCTAATGTTCCTTCTGAAGAAGCTGCTCACCCAAGTGGACGTCTCCCCACCACCACAGCCCCCTCACCAACTCGGTGAGAGACGACATAGAGAGCCAGGCACCGAGACGAAGGAGAGAGATACACCACATGGGGAGCAGAGAATAGCTACTTCAATTAAGCTGATCGTTTTCCTGTTTCGGATGGTTTCCCGAACGTTAATCTAATAACTGCATTATCCCATTATATCCACACCCATTCCTCATCCAACCTCCCCGCACGCCGAGCCCTGAATTCTCTCAGGAAGCTGAGCTGAGTCATGCTCACAACTGCCTGCTGAGATAATGCCTGTACACTACGAGACAGCATTCCTCATTTTAAGGCAATAAATTCAGTTTATGCACATGTCAGACATCCAGCATCATCTGCAAACCCCACCACACAGGGTGGGAAGGGGTGAGCAGGAGGAGCATTCCTTAACACCTGTATCCTATCACAGTTTCAGCACAGGTGCGTTGCAGTAATTTATTCCAACCTCATCAGAGCCGACAAATCTTTGGGACTGGGGATGTTAAGAAGGCTCAGCTGTGCACAGCAACACACTAGTCAAGAGAAGGAAAAAAGTATCTATGTTTTATATATATACAATTTATATATACACAGGTATGTATACATACACATTTCTGAGCTCCCACAACTGCAACTGTAATATAAGCCACAACAGATACTTTCTTGTTATTTCTGCTTTAGTAAAGGCACACACTAAGTGTATTATATGCGTATGACTAAGATGGCAGTTTCATTAACAATCCAATTAACATCAATCAATTAACAGTTCAATTAAATGGAAAGAGGCAGATGTTTCTGTTCCACCATCAGACTCCAGAACCGGCCACAGTAAATAGTTAGGAAAAAAACCATTCCTTTATGAGTGTGTTCACCTTAACAGTGCCTGCTTCATTTCTGCTTGGGACTACATAACTGCTACTTCAATTCTCCACAGCCTGAAAGTTTCAGAAGCAAGGATTTTAACAACACAGAAACATGTAGAACATGTGCAACTAAACTGAATATTCACCTTTCCAAGGAAAAAAACTCAGCGACATTAAGAATCATAGAATGGTTAGAGTTGGAAGGGACCTTAAAAATCATCGAGATCCAACCCCCTGCCATGGGCAGGGACATTTTTTTTGCTAGAGGAAATAAAAAATGAAGAAGGAACTCTCCCTCCCAAACCGGTGTCTAACAGCACATCACGGGCCAGTGAATTGTAGTTTTCAATTAGCTCTAAACCCGATTTTATCTCCTTGCAACACCATATCTACTTTCACCTCTCACACACCTGCAGTTCAACAGAGAAATACCCTAATTTTGCTGAGGATCACCCCTCCCAGCCAACTTGCAGGAAAAGGAAAAGAAACTATCATAGAAAAACAAGCCTACTATAAAACCATAACAAACTTCACTGCAGAGCAGCAGACACAAACAAAAACCACTGACTGAGCACCAACTGAGCACATAACCTTGTGCTTCTCAAAACTGTGAAACAATTTTCTCTCTTAAATTACACTGAAGTTTAGTTCTCTTACTACACATACAATTTCCCACACCTGAATATCCAAATACGCTTAAGCTGTATTTTAAAATACTCCATCATTCCACGTTTCTTATTCTCTCACCCTTCCAAAACCACTTCCAAGACACCGATTCCTAGAAATCCAGGTCGGGGAAATCTCCTTGGCCACAGTGTTAGACCCAAGTTCCTATAAAAGAGGAACTTGCTTTCGAGTGTCACTGACGTATACGATTTACTCACTCCAGTCTTTCAGAAATACCCTACCCGAAGCAGGTATTTTGAAAAAAACTTAGTGAGCAGCTGCCATCTGTAGCATTTCTGCTTTCTTATAGCCAGTCATCCTGCGTCCTCAGCGCTGGTATTGCCCCCAGCTCTCACACAATGTAACTGGTCCTCTAGGATTCGCCAGTTATTTAACGGCCATGCTCTCCTTTTCTAGGAACGTACACCCAGAATTTAAACTTAATTCCCAAAACTCGCTTGGAGTCTACTTAGACCCAGAAACGCCCTTCTTCCTGCTTGTGCTGTTTATACAAGGCTCAGTTGTGGCTGGATATGAAAAGTAAATTGTTCTTCACAACCAATAGAGTTCGAGAAGGGTGGCAGACACTGAACTTTGTATTTCCAAACTGAATAGTCAGATTTATTATCTCCTTCCCTGAGACAAACGCTCGCGCTCACACCAGTAAAGTCTTCCTCTCCATAACCTCTAAAAAAATAAAAGCTTTGGATCAAAACGCAACACCTTCAGTATCAGGATGGGCTCCCTCGGTGCGACACTGCCCCAAGTTTGGCTGCCATTAATTAAAAGCGGAGAGGTTCTAACCAGAGAGAACAATCCCCCTCTGTTTTGAGAGGGGAGGAAGAAGCAGAGTACGAAATGGATCCCCGGCGCGCAGTGGGGAACTTCTCATCTCTATGAAAATCACACTCCCCTGCACAACCAAGAGCCTTGTCCTTCGGTGGCCCTAGACCAAAGGGAGAGTCCTTTCCCTCGGTGGCCTTAAACCCAGCCTGTCCCCAGGGGAAGAGGAGGAGGAGGAAAGGAGATGGGAGAGCATCACCCTGGCGCTGGGTCCCCACCGAGGGTCCCGCACTGGGAGCGGACCCTGTTCAGCTGCCACCAGGAAAGAGAAAGGGCGGGGGGGGGGGGGGGGGGAAGGAAAAAAA
>VXBW01001718.1:1572081-1596881 GCA_013400375.1 Thinocorus orbignyianus
GGGGAAGCGAAAAAAAAGAAACCAGGGTAAAAGCAACTCAAAACCTTCTTCTACTCACACAAAGCAGCACTCGGGAAGAAGAAAAGATATCTAGAAAGAGAAAAGCCAACTTTTTTTCCGCCAGGGCAGCTCAAGCGCAGGTTGCCCGGCGTTTCCAGCCAAGTTCTTAAAACTTCCCCACAGCAAAGCCCGGCGGGGAGCTGGGACCACCGGCCGACACCCTCCTCCCCCCGGTCCCGCTCCCTCCCGGCCCCTCTGGTTCCCTCAGGGCGGCGGGGAAGCGGCGGCCCCGGCCCGGGGAGCGGAGCGGAGCGGTGCGGTGCGGGCCGCCGCCGGAGACCGGCTCCGAGGGGAGCCCAAGCGGGATGGGGAGGGGAAAGGAAGGCCCGCAGCAGAACGCAACAGGCGGGAGCGGGGCCGGGAAGGTCCTCACCTACGCCGTATTTTTCCTCCCTTTTGGTGGGGACCCAGCGGGTCATGGTGCTGGGGAAGAGGGGTTGGGGGGGATGGCGGAGGCCCGCTCTTTAGGCCGCCATTTTCCAGCGGCGGGACGGGAAAAGTTTCTCCCGAAGGTGGAGTCATGTGGTGCGGGCGGAGCCAGCGGCTTGCAGCCCCGTCCGGCAGGGAGGTGGGCGAGAATACGGCCTCTGGCTCTCTTCGGACGGTGGCGACAGGAGTGTGGGTGCGGGAAGGGCGGCCCACCTCAGGGGGACCCGCAGCGCTGAGCGAAATGGCAGTCGGGCTGCCTCAGGGGGTCCCCCACATCCCCTTCAGCACCCCTGAGTCGCGCCGTCTTCCTCGGCGCCCCGGGAACAAGGAGATGCCCGCCTCAGGGGGTCTCTTTGTTCCCGGAGCGCCGAGGGAGACGGCGGCCAACCCATGGTTGATGGAAAACTCATTCAGGTATGGGTTTTTTTCCACCAAGCCAGACGGTGTGGAGGCACCATGGTGGTCTCCCTACTTGTGTCGTTGCATTCGGGACCTGGTTTTTCATAGAATCACAGAATGATTAGAGTTGGAAGGGACCTTAAAGATCATCCAGTTCAACCCCCCCTGCCCTGGGCAGGGCCACCTCCCACCACACCAGGTTGCTCCAAGCCCCATCCAACCTGGACTTGAACCCCTCCAGGGATGGGGCAGCCACAGCTTCTCTGGGTAACCTGGGCCAGGGTCTCACCACCTTGGAAAAGAATGCTCTGGGGAGACCTCAGAGCCCCCCAAAAGGTGCTTTTCAGGACTGGAAAGGGCTCTAAGGTCTCCCTGGAGCCTCCTCTGAACCCCCCAACTCTCTGGCCTTGAACCCCTCCAGGGATGGAGCAGCCACAGGTTCTCTGGGCAACCCGGGCCAGTGCCTCACCACCCTCACAAGAAAGAATTTCTTCCTAATATCTAATCTAAATCTCCCCTCTTCCAGTTTAAAACCATTACACCTTGTCCTATCGCTCCACTTCCTGACAAAGAGTCCCTCTTACAGCTCTCCTGGAGCTCCCTTCAGATCCTGGAAGTCTGCTCCAAGGTCTACCCGGAGCCTTCTCCAGGCTGAACAGCCCCAGCTCCCTCAGCCTGTCCTCATAGGAAAGGTGCTCCATCCCTCTAGTTATCTTGGTGGCCCTTTTTGCCAAAAAAGTTTCTTTATACCTACGCAAAGCCAGTGAAACCAACAGGAATTTCCTTGGTGCCACCTTGCCAGGCAGCTCCAGCAGAATAATTCTGGGGAATTCATCAGTTTCATGTTTGTTTCTAGGCTCCTGCCAAGGTTTCTGCTGTTTTGTACCAGCATTTGGGTGTTGACATGATGAGCCCACTGTTCCTGAAGAAGTCCTTTTTTGGCCATAAAGATTAGAAACCTGATTTCTAAACCTAAATAAAAAACACCTAGTCTAAAGAAAAAACACCTGGTCCAAACTGACCATCTCCTGGCTAATTATAGGGTGGAATACATTATTATAATAAAGAATGAGCAAGAGAAATGAGCTTCTTGATCTCCTCAGATTCCTCAGCCCCTGACCTCTGGGAGAGACCCGGGACTATGATTTAAAGAGAAAATTAGAAAATAGTCTTTAGCAAAAAAAAAAAGAAAATAAACTGAGCAAAAGGAAAATAAACTGTGTAAAAGTCAACAGAAAGCAGAAGGACCTAACAATAACACATAAGAGAAATGAGGAGAGGTGAAATGCCTGCTGGCTGCCCTTTGTTGAGACACCTCCTTCACCAAAGGAGAAGCCCTGTGCTGCAAATTAAAGAATGAAAAAACAGGACCTCTTTCAAGGTCAGGGTTGAATGTATTTTCTCTCCTCTTACTTTATTGTATCATAAGGAATCTCTGCAACAGCATTTATTATGATCTTTAAGGTCCCTTCCCACCCAAACTATTATATGATTCATTCATTGTTGTCGGGTTTTGAGCCCAAGTATTCATCTCAAGCATCTGAGGAGTCATCTTTCCTTCTACCTTCCTGTTTCCAATCTTTGAGATGCCTTTCCCAGGCCACCTCCTACACATTTGAACTAACCCGAATGGAAATTGGTCCTGTCCTGTAGAACTGAAAGGCCATTGTGACAGAGCAAACTGCAGCACCTTTATGCATTATGTCCAGCAGTGAGAAGATAAAAAGGTTTTCAAAGTCAGCTTCATAGCTCATCATCTTTATGCTGCATTAATGGGTAAATGGTTAGAACCTTAGCAAAGACAGCTTACAAGTGAGCTCTTTGATTTAGCATGTTTGTTTATGTAAGATAAATCAAAGTGAAATAACTGAAACAATGGACATACTTGCCCTGTTCCTGTAGTGATATTTAGTTTTCCATACAAGGTAAAAGAGAAATGAAATGGCAAAGCAGTGCAGCAATAGTATTTATTTCTAACGATGAGTATGTAGCTGTTCTATACAACTGACACATTATTTTTGTGGTGAGATCTATTTATGTGCTGCAAAACTGCTGAAGCTGCTCAGGCATTAAATGGTTTAGAGATTTTTAAGACTATTAGTCTAATAATCTGTAAATCAGAGAACCTGATTGACTTTTCATTTAGATGACTGATAAGCAGGAACCACTTCCTTGAACGTCGCGGTAGCTTTGCAGACAAAGGATGTGAATAGGGAATAGCACTTGATGTTCATTTAAACCTGCAGATAGCTGTAATTAGCTAATGAAGTGGGCTTTTGCTATATTCTATCCTTTCTGGGCCTCGAGGTTCCAATATGAAATGCAAACAGTGGTATTTGTTTCTGTTTTGAGATTTCCCTTCGTCAGAAATGTGCAGCTGACAGCTTTTCTTCAGGTGTTAACTAAGGGTTAAATTAAATTCTTGTGTAGGTTGGCACTCCTTAGCTTCAGTTTACCTGTATATCTGCACTAAATGGAATTATATACACCTGAGATTAAGTACACTGCTCAGGCAGGAGGTGTCATCTTCAATAAAATGAAAGGTGGAGAATTACTTATGGCTTCTACATATTAAACTCATGTTTTATATTACAATAGTGATATTTATTTTGACATCAGTGGACAAAGAGGTTTGTCCCGTCGTCTGATCACGATCTGTGACAGAAGCAACACGAGTGATCCCACTGACACCAATGAGAGTCCATATTCATTTAATTACTTTCCACATTTTCATTTTAATGAAAACATGTTACAAATAAAGCTAATGCCATTAAAAATTTGCCAGCCAGTAAAAACTTCTCTTCCTAATTCTTAATGCATAAATATCCCAGTGCTGGTGTTTTGTAGCTAGGGAAAAAACGGTAATGGGATAGGACTGTAATACTGAGAAAATAAAATATTTTTATTTTTCTCTGGCTAACATAATATAAAGTATCCTGAAAAATATTTTTCATTACACTGTAAAATGCTCAAGCTGACATATTTTACATACTGAGGCATAATATGTTTCTTCACATTGTGCGGATATGTTTTTCATTTATGAAGAGGAAACTGAAAAATGCTTCTTTTCATAAAATGTGAAAGTTTTATCACATCATTATGTCAGCTCTTTGGATTCTCACCTTATTTTTGAATGCGTCGCATTGATTTGGAGGCACTTCTCTTGGAGCAAAGACACATTCCTTTTCATAACATTAACTCCAAGAAATCCAAATGCACTATTTGGCCATGAATGATATTTGAAATTCTTGTCAGAGAGATTAGGGGTATCTTTTGAAGAGGCTGAATGGAAACAGAACCGTTACCCTGCCTGAAGTACACTTGCAATAAATAAGAGATGCTCTATAAATGTACAGATGCAATCAAGTTATATTTCACTGCATATGGCTACATGAGAGGAACGTTTGTTACATCTCAGTTAAATATCACAGTTTTTGTAATAATTTTTTTTACTTGTCACACCTTGTAGGTAAATTCGATGTTTTCAGTCAACTCATGAAAGTAGTTATAACACACACAATGCAAATTCCTCTTGGAAATATTCCTCCCAGGAGGTGATGTGTAGGACCTGTAAAATCATGTAATAGATGATTGTGTTGTTTTTCTATTTCTATTGAAGACATTCTGTTGGAAATGTTATTGCTTCTATTCCAGCAACTCATCATCTATACTGGCTGTACAATTTTCATTTGGGGTGAATAACCTCTGCGCTCTCCCTCATTTCTATGATGAATGACTACCTATGTTTCATGTTTGGGTGGGAGGTTTTTATACTTGATGAAAAGACACTTTTTAAGACTTTTTTTTTTTTTTTTTTAACGTATGGCTCTTAATCAGAATGGAAATAAAATTAAGTTCAGGAGTTTGTATTACAAAACCGACTTAAGCCTTGGCCTGAAATATACCTGATCTAGGTATGACTTCCTTGGGGATCTCTTGCAGGCAAACATGGGAAGTTTTCAGGGAGAATTAAAAAGCCCAAACTGGATTTCTTTTGATGTTCCTGTTGGCTTCAGTTGGCCAAGGCATGGCATTTATAAGCCCTGACTGAAGTTTGACTGTAGCTAGAGGAAGATTTGGACTCTTCCAGGCTTTGCCCACGTGGTTTTGAAGAATGATCAGGAATCTTTAATCTTCCTTTCACTTTTATAGAAGCATTTTGGTTATATATGGGTGTGACTTAAGCTTTTCTTCTAGTAGGATGACATTTGTGATAACCAGCTTGTTGGATGCAGGGCTTCAGTTGTCAGCAGAAGCATTCAAAGGCAGCGTTTGAATTTATATAGCTGTTATGAATGATATCGCATGCGTGGCACTGATGTGGTGTCTTTCAGATTGGTTAAAGAGCGTGGCTCCTTCCATTCTGCTCCCTCTTGATCAGCGTTTACTTCTTTCTTGCATTTGAATTTTTGTATTTACAAATTATGGGGCTATTAGGGATATAAAGGCCACTTAATTGTATTCAAGTTGAGAAAGGAGATAAAGATACTCATTTGCTAAGCAGTATTTTTTATTAAACTGTTCATGCTTTAACTTAAAAAATGGGGCTTGTGTGTATGTGAGGTAAGGGATTGTTTCATAAATTATGTTCCTTCAGAAATACTTCAGGCTGTTTTGACTGTATTACACTGAAAATGCTATAATGAACAGCGCAGCTTCAGTGGGTTTGATGTTTGAATGCAAATGTGTGAACATCCTCTACTTACTCCTTGTAAATACATAAGGGTTTCCAAAGTGATGTGTTTTAGGGAGGATATGATTATCGTAGATACAGCTTAGTTTATACCCTGGTATTTCATCTTGTGCTCTAGAATGAAAAAAAAAAAAAATTAAAAAATTACAGGAGTTTTACAGTGCTATAATAAATATAAGTGGCTTTATTTCTACAAAAGGAGAAAATCTGTTTTCTGTTCATGCCAGAGTGCAAAATTTGACATTCTGCAGAGAAGTGCTGTGAGATTTTATGATGGGTCAGTCTCTGTCCCCAAGTGCTCAGTACAAACACCATTTACATCAACAGCACATCTTGTTCTGTCAAAAGCATCACCTTAAGTAGTGTGTTTATTTGATATACTGTATGTCTTGGACACTGACTATTAACTAGTTAACTTTGGAAAGGTTGCTCTAGTGATGGTGCCTTTCTCTGCAGGATGTTGAAGCAATGAAGCTGGGTATTTACCCTGCTGTCCCCCTTCTGAGAGAGGATGTTTATTCCCACAGGACTGAGGGAGCTGAAGTACCTGGGAAATTATGTCAGCAATTTCAGGTTTATCCAGCTTCACTGCAGCCCAAAATTTCACCAAATCTGGGTTTACTTTTTTATTTCTAACTGAAATAGGTAGCAACACAAGCAAGATACGCTCATGTGGGTGTTACGCTGTAAACTCCAAAGCACACAAAACTTCATTTTTCATCAGTTCCTTATGCAAGCTGGACTTTAAACCTTGCTTAATAGGAAGGGTCTCACACCCATGAGTAAGTGCTCAGAAATATCATTACAAATTTTAAAGTCAAAGCAGTTAGGGGGGAAAGAGGGAACAAATGACTCCAGAATACAAGCTTGCCTATAGTTTACTGTTGGTTAGCAGCAACCTGTTCTTTGCAATAGCATAATATATATCCAACCGTATACGGATTTACGTGGGGGTTTTGTCTGTTTGCTGATACATTTTTTATATATTTGACATTTATACTCAAAATGAGATTAGGAACTCAATTTACATACGCTTTGGCAAACTCAAAACCAGCAGAACAAAATGCTTTATGTAACAAGGTAAGGAACAATCACTCCCAGAGACCATTTAGTTTAAATTTATAAACTCCAACAGATCTATGATTTTAAATCTGACACGTTATGTTCAAGTCTTCTGATAAAAATTAGGAACATTTTCCAAGAAGAGATATTTTCTGGGACTATATTCTGGTAAAATTGTTATTTATTAGAAGCTAGATAATGATCAGACAGAAGAGTACAGGCTCTAGATGAAAACATAAATTATTCCTGTTAATAACGCTTAGCACTTATGTAGCACTTAACATTTTGAAAGCACTGAACAAATATTAACTCTCTCTTGTGAGAGAGAAAGCTGTTCTTATCTCCATTTAAAGCCGAGAGGCAGGTGAGCTAAGGCCAGCTCTCTCAAATGTGACAGGCGTGCAGAAATGGAGAAAGTCAGAATATCAGACCACTTCTGTCACCTCTTGATTATGTGGTTTTCCTAAGGCCACAAGTGACACATTAGCCAGGGCAGGGTTAGATTTTGTGATTGCCTCGGTCTGCAGACAATGTTCCCTCTCATCCTTTGATGATATGAGATGACAATGAGAAATGACAATGAAAGAACATGATGTACTTACACCTGTTATAAGGTTTGAGAAACTAGTTACTGAAATACCAAGTATTTGAAGCAATGATGAAAAGGGTTTTGTGGGAGGAAAGAACCAGGCAGGATTCACAGAAAGGTCCTGCACATTAAAAAAAAAAAAATGTTCATTTTTAAAGAAAAAATAAAAAATATCCTATTGACTTTTTATCTAAATTGCACAGCCACTTGAGCCTTTACAAGAACAAGTTAGAAGGGGTGGGAGGATGCCCAGGAGGCTGACAGGGCTTTCCATAACAGCTTCTGCTTTGGCTTTGGGTAGAGTCCACCGTTCAGCCACTCTCAGAGCAGATGGAGGGATGGGAACTCCACACTTCCTTGCCATGTTGGCATCACAGGCACAATTCCTTTTGGGAAAAAAACAACATTTCCGTTGAACCTCATACCTCACAATTGATTAAAGTCGCTCAAAACAGCTTCTCCAAAATGAGGTGTTATTCATTCACCTGGGAACATGCAGCAAGCCAAGAACTCAGCCACTTGCTTTTGATCTTCTCTAAATGTTAGCTTTTCTTTCCAAGCCTCTTTTTCTATTTTGGCACAGTCAAAAATGTTAAAAATAAAGATTTTTTTAAACTTCTCTACCAAAATAGACCCCACACAGTTACTAGCTTACACTATTTTAACTTTGACTTTTTATTAATTCAAATGTAGTCTCCTTGTGGTTACTAATAGTAAGTGTTTGCTGATAAATATAAAATAGTTTACAACCGGGTTCACTGGGACAATTTTGAAATTTGCTTAGGAATAGATATTCCTTTCTGAAACCAGCTGTACTTTTCTTCTTTTTGTATACGATCCAGGATCCTGGAAAGATTCAGTCAGATGCTGCCTCCATTTGCCTGGGTCTCAAGGGGGAGATGGGTTTAGGTTTCCACATGGAGCTGTTTTGCAATTACACTGCAGTTGCCTACCCAGAATTAAAGGGTGCATTGCCACCCCCAGAAAAAAATAAAAAAATAAAACAAAAAATAAAAAAAAAAAGAGAAGAGCTGGTCTAATTCTCAGTGTCTTCCTCTTGTCTGATTTGGAGAAACACCTCAAAAGTCTCTTTTTTTACTCTCATGATGCTATTGCACCAAGATGAGTCCAATACAATAAAGCCAGCCTCCGTATTCCTGAGCTTGCTCTGGCTGTGCCGAAACTTCAACTTGCAAATTCTTCACACGGAGTTGTTTGGGAACAGAAAGTTGTGAGCGCTGTTCCTCACTCCACAGTCATCGTGTCACCCGTAGTAACCACTGACAAACGGGCACAGACAGAGGTTGAATTGGAAATGCAGAACTCCTTGTCTGAAAATGAGGAAATCCTCCTCCTCTGCAGAAGTCTCTGCCTGAAAAACAATGATTTACTTGTTTGACAGAGAGAGAAATACTGATAAACCCTTATCTGGGCCATTTTGAATTTTCTTCATCTACCTATAGGAACATGTGCATGCATCTATAAAATACATACATTGCCCTAAACAGAAATAAGAGTATTAATATTCTGGACAGGAATCCAATTTTATCTTTAAGCAGCATTTGCAGGATATTGTTAAATCATATAATGTTAGCTTTGTCTAGACAGTTTTCTCACTGGCCAAATTAACTTTTTTTACTTTGTTTTTAGTGTATTTCCTGAAACAGAAAGTCCCAATAATTTGTTGACAACCTTTTCTGGAAACTATGTCAGTTTTATAATATTGAGAACTAATAATAATTTTTCTAAAGCAAGCCATGGAGTCTGAAAGTTCTCAGAGAGAACTGTTAGCTGTAAATTCTCTCAGATTGTTATAAACAAAGTTATTAGTTTTTTTTTCAAGTGAAACATTACCAAGTGTATTACTTGGAAAGGGGCAAAGCTTTTTTTCAATGACTCTGAGATGTTTCCATCTGATGATTTTTATGACCAGTTACTATATATATAATATGACTCAGTGTACTTCACAGTGGAAAATCCAGATTATGGCTGTTATCAAATTCACCACTATGACAGTCTCAGCATCCAGGCACGGACCATGACATGGCTTGAAGTCTCAGCAGTCGTCGTTAGAAGAAAGGGTGAGAAGTTTTTGAGCAGTGTTTTTAAAGCTTTTACTTTTGTTCTGTCAACCCTGGCCTTGGTCCAGGCTCTCTGAAGTCAGTGGAAGGACTCTCATAGATTTTGGTGGGTTTCAGACTCTAGAGTGACTTGGGAGGGAAGAGGTTTCAGACTTTAGATCTGTCAGTCACAGCATTAAACCAGGCCTGACAGAACAATATTGGTTTGGGCAACGCTGCAGGTGCTGCTCCTGTGACCTGTAATGTTATGTTTTCATTTATTTTTGAAACCACTTTAATAATGAAGTGTTATTTTTTACTTTCAGGGTGTGTTCCTTGGATCACCTCAAAGGCATACAAAGAATGCTATGACACATTTTTAAAAGCTGAAATGCATGTATGAAGCTGAATTATCACCAAAGGCCACGAGTTCATTTGCAACACCTTTCATTCCTTTGTGTTCTTGGGGTTGGTTTTTTAAGTGTGTTTTCCTTTACACGCTTTCCCCACTGTTATTTTCTTTTAAATTTAGTTCTCTTTAGCTTCACTCTCACTGCTTTCTAAGAACTTCTGCATCAGTCAGAAAGGAGGAAGTGAAATCTGTTAATTAGGTGGATAAAGCAGAATTAGTCCTGCCAAGAAACTGAGCTTCCCGCCTCTGCAGAAACACCTACCAGTAAGTGGTCCTGGTAAGTGCCCGCTGGTGATTCCACTTGGAAAGCTTCTTGGTTTGCCCTGGTACACTGGGCACATCTGCTCTTATCTTTTTAAGGCCACATCCCAGATGGCCAGGCACCTTTGCTGGCACCAGGCTGTATGGTTTCCATGGCCACCGTGCCATCGCCTTCCTCTCGCAGCTGGCAAACACCACTGCTACCTTAAACCACAAAGGTTTTACATTCCCACTTAGAAAGGTCTGTGTTTAATGTGTATCCAAATTGTGACATTTTGGTGGTTCTTTTAATGCTTTGAAAACTGAACTTTTAATTGAACTTCAGAGTAAGAAACATTTTTTCTTGAACCCTTTGTATTTATATAGCTACCTGTCTTTAGATTAGACAAGCAGATATAGGAATTGTCTTGTAAAATTGTAGTTTCCCTTTAATAAGCCACTCTGACAGGCAATTATTCATGCAGTCTGCTCTGTGCTAAATGTTTTTTCATGCTGTGCATCCCTGTCTCTTGATTGCAGAAATGTGCTCCTGTGAATTGTAACGATAAGTAAATATGAACTGGTATATATGAAATTATTTACTAGACCTTCCGTTGCTACATGATATTGATTCTGTTCTTCTGCATTATGAAGATACAAGAATTCTAACAGATAATGTATCTTTTCATTCTTTGGACTTTTGAGATTGCTGCTAGTGTTTACTGCAAGTTAACAGTACAGACAGTACAGTTGACAGAAGACAACAAAAACAAACATAAAAAATGTCTTCATCAACCAATTGCTTGCTAATATTTAAATTTGAAGACAAAAAAAAGTGTTAAAGTTTGGTCCTGTAAAAATTCATGTGTAACACAGATATAACAAGGGGAGTCAAATTCACCTTTATAATTATACAATTTTCAGCAGATGCTTTCAGACAAACATTGTGGCATTGTGGTACTAACTGCTGTCTTCAGGTTTGGGAGCTTCCAAAGAGCAATTCAGATTATTGGTGTCATTGATTTTGTTTTTATTAGGTAAGAATTTTTGGGCAGAACTTCTCTCCTTGTAAGGAGCTGGAGCCTGCTTGAAGCTTGTCATCTGGGATAGCTCGTGGCCAGTGGAAAAAGAAGGTCTCTGTAGGAGACACTCATCCCTTTTATCTCAGGTACATCAGGATGGGATAAATCATCTTCTGATGGTGTCCATCCTTCTGCTAACCAGACAGCCTAGATATACTCTGCAGACGGGAGACAGACAACTCTTCAGGTACTAACATTTAAACTGCACTTATCAGTAATTGAAAATTCTATAGCATGAGTATATATATATATATGAAGTTAAAAGATTTTCTGCTGGGGAGAGATTTATGCAACCAGCATGTCATATTCAACTTCATAAAACAGACATTCACTCATGATCAAAAAGCCAGTCTGGTCTCACTTTATATAGATCTACGTATATTTGGGCTGTACCAAGGATAAATCTAAATCTGTGTAAAAACTGTGTCATAAATAATGTGCTGTTTTTATCTTTCGCCTCAAAAATAAGCTGTGTGAAAGAAATGCACCAGGAAAGCATAAAAATTGAAATAACATTGGGAGTCTTTTAGGACATAAGATATTTTTACTCTCAAGACAAATACTGTTGACTGAAATGCCATGCTTCCTCAGAGAAAACACTTAAAAAGTTAACTGTGAAGTAAGGCTCACAGTTGTATTTAATTTTAAAAACAGTATCGCTTACATGGGTATGTAAAGAGCAAACCATGCCAAACAAAAAAGTGATTACTTTTTAAATTAAATTTAAATTAGTGGAAGAAGGGAAGGAACTACATTAAAGCATCAGAATTTACTAAAGCATTTGACACGGCGTGTCTCAAAATTGTGTTTGACAAATTAATCAAAATGGATTACGTAGAAATGCAATTACAAGCACAAGTAATTGGCTGAGGAATGTACTTAGGAGTAATGATAAACATGAGAGTGAAATCCTGGTCCCACGCAGGATTTTATTAAGGTTTTGCTACATAAAGAAGGAGATTTCTTCTTGTTGCAGAAACAGCATACCGGGTTGTGTACCTGGCAGAAATGAGGATTCAAGAAGTTACACAAACATTCTTCCCTTGATTCCTGCAATCATTGCTCCTTTCTCTAGCTGCAGGCACTGGTGGGCCCCGGAAATCTAGAGCTTGGCTCTGATGGCAGATACACCTATTTTACATCTCTTTAACCTTTACCCATTCAGCAGAATGATTTCTCTGAGTTACAGTGTTACAGACTTCAGTGCTCAACATCACCTCCTGTGCGAGGCTGTCACCATTTGAACCTGTTTCCTCACAGCTCACCCATGAAAATACTAATTAAACTATCAAATTTGCTCACAATAGGGCAGCAGTTAACTTACAGACCATGGTTTGTTTTTCTGACCTGGCGTATCCCTGCTGACTGGATGCTGGGAATCACGACAGAGATTTCCTGGCTGTGAAAGCTTTAAGGCTAGACAAAAAATAAATGTCATTCTCTCTGCGTCAGGTCAGTGATTGACTTTGCAGTGAAGAGCAAATCTGAGTAAAATATGAGCTTGGATTACATGGCAAGGAAGCAACAGGCTGGGGTAGAAATAATAATTGGCTTATTTCACAATTTGTCCTTCTGCTTTCAGTTACAACCCCTCAACAAGAACGCCAAGTGTTGCAGTTTGGGGTTCTGGTCCTGGTTTGTCCTTTATACTGTTTTGCTCTGGTGTAAATGATTACGCAGGTGCAGAGGTGATGGATTTGGCTCTGCAAACAGAGTGTAGTTTGGATGAGCAGGATGAGATTTAAAAAAAAACAACAAAAACAAAACACAGTATCAGCTCTCTAGAATATATAAATAGAGGAAAACAAAACAAGAGTTATATCTTATTCCTCAGACAGGCTGCAGCACCACAGCGGTCTATCGAGCAGTACAGAAAGCTGAATATTTATCTAAGTGCTTCATCAGTTACAATGGATTAAAAAATGCTGCATGTGATAAGGGATGAGGTGTGAATTCTAGACCACATATTCTGCCACAAGGACTAAATGTGCTCCTTCAGTGGAATTTAAGAGTATTAGTGGTAGCAGCTCTGATTTTGGCCATGTAGATTTGGTGCTGAGGAACATGGTTTGTGGTAATTTGGCAGGGCTGGGTTAGTGATCAGACTTGATCTCTTCCAACCGAAAGGAGTCTGTGACTGTTCTCACCATTTCTGTCACAGCAGTTTGGCTAGGTTATGTCTTATCTAACTAAAATAATTCAAGTGGTAAATATTTAGTCTATGTTTTCATCTAATCTTCCTCAATGGTCAGCAAAGGGAGGATAATTCATCTTATTTTAAATTACCTACAGGGTAGGTCACAGCGTAAATCTTTTTCTGTTGCATGAAGATATCCTAAGCAACTGTACCCAGCTGTATTTTACCAGCCAATGGAGGTGCATGTGATCATTAAACTTCGGCAGTTTTATTACCCATCTCAGCTCGGCTTTACTTACTAACAAGGTTATAGACAGCAGCACGTGCATTTTTGGTTTTGCCTTACATTTTTATTCCTCCTACATGCAAACTCCTGTTCTGTCATTCACCCCTTCTGTTGTGCAGGGATCTGCGCTTGAGGTTTTAAAGTAGTCTTGAGCCCACCTCCACTGTGTAAATTACATTCATCAACACAGATGATCAATCTTTACAAACCAGCAGGAACTTTTTCATGAAACTGAGCATAATTTTCTCCTCTAGGAAAACCTTTTCACCAACACTAAAGTGGTAGAAAGAAGCCTTTCAGCTGAGAATGTTTTATATAGAATAGGGGAGCAATTGGCCGGAATATTTCAATCAATTCAATTAATATATTTCAATCAAGTAATCACAGGTTGATGGAAAAGAGTTGGATTTGGGGAGCTGCTTTAAGGTGTTTTTGATTCCCAGGAGTGTAAACCAGCTCCACCTGCCCACAGCTGAGGCCGTCTGGGCTGGCAAATCCCAGTGATGAAGCCCGAGCTGACTACCCTGGATGAATAATGCCATTTGTAGTACTTTCAAAAAATTAACTGCCTCAGTATTCAATAATCAAATAGCATAAAGACCTCTAATGATCTAGTATTCTTCATTTTCATTTCTACATCAAATCGGCACCAGAGCTGAGCAATGTATTGTCACAGTTGTGAGTAACGACCCTGAAAAGTGGACACTTTCCTAATTTGCTAAAAATAAGATTTTCCATCTCTATGAAAGCCTTTTCTCTCTTTCTTTTGGATGATTAAGTACTGTGCTGAGATGTTATGTGACATTAACATACAGAATGAGAGAAGTCTCTATTTAAACAGAGCAGATAGATTTCCTAAAGTTCAGAATTCAATCCTTCCATGTATGGTGGTCTCGGAGGGAGAATATAAAACGTGAATAGTGGAGTCATAGTCATAAAATAAAGAAAGTAAAAGGGCTTAACACTGGGACTGTGAAAGCAGTTTTCAAGCAGTCCTTATTGAAATCAGTTTCTAATCTGGTAAAAATAGAGCATACATTTACAAGGTTCTATATAAATGGACTGACAATACTGTGAAACAAGAAGCTCCATAGTTTACCCGTGTGTTACTGTTTGCTTCCATGAGAATTGTGTCATTGACAGAACAAATACTGTAAGCACTTTCTGAGTTTTCTTTCTACTTGGGAAAATAACAAAATACAGAAATCATTATTTATTTTTCCTCTGCCTCTTCGTTCTGATAGAGCTCTGCATCTCTCTCCAAGTTATTTCTCTTCAGTCTCGGTGATAAATGGGACTTTATAAGGAGCAATCACAATACTCTCATAGTATGGTTGTTGCACATTGCTTATATGTGTTTTAAAAGAATATTGTGTCATAATAAACATCTATGAAAAATTATTTATACTGATCTGTTGTACTAACACATATTTGTAAAATGAATTCCTTCCTTCCTTCCTTCCTTTCTTCCTTCCTTCCTTCCTCCCTCCCTCCCTCCTTCCCTCCTTCCCTCCCTCCTTCCCTCCTGTCTTATTCAGCTTTGGTTATTTTTAGACTTACTTTCCCAGCCAATTTGAAGGTGCATCATCCATCCATCCATGCCTCCCTCTATTGCCTCCCTCCATCCCTGCTTCCAACAGCACTAAAAATGGGATTTCTTTGTATATCTCCACTGAATTCCAGGGGATTCTTTCCAGTTCTCCTGCTGTGAGCTCTGGCGGCATTGTGCAGCAGGATGACGTGGATGCAAGCTCAGATTCCGACCTGTGAAGAATACACTCATCTCAGACAACTTGGCTGTAAGGTCTAGTTACTTGGAGAAGTCAAACAAGATATGTTACATCGTTATGTTCTCTCTAATGAAGTTAATCTCCCTTTTCCAATTAGGCTTTTCTTTTTTATCAGTTCACACTGTTAATAATATCTACAATTACTAATATAAATTTTAGTTAATAGCGTCTAGTAACAACTGACTTTATAAGAATTTATCTCACATTTAAATATCTGTGGTCATAGTAACTGAAATAATTTAGGACTAAATGAGTTTTCAGCCTTGAGCATTTGATAGATTGCATTATTTCCTTTTTATTATTTATACGGCATCATAAGTACGGATGGTACTTTATCACGAGCACGTAGTTTAAATTACACCTAACACAGAGGTATTTTATGGGGATCATAAACATAACACATAACATAAACATATAGGAGAGTGCTGGAGTTTTTCATCCTTGTGCAGTATTCTTGACAATCCCTTTTTAATTTAATTAGCAGAGATGGTCTCTAGAATGATGGCCAGGAAAGAAGATTAGTGATGGAACGTAGACCAAAAGCAGTCAATTCTGAACAGAATTTGTGTATGCCAGCAAAGGCAGTACACAGGTTTGATACCTACATGTGTTGCTGAATCATGTTTTTCTGCACTGAATATATGAAAAAAAAATAAATCATTTTTCTTCTTACAGTTTTGTTCCTTTTTTTTTCATTTCAATTTCAAGGAGAATTTTACATGTAAGATTCAAGATGATCTTTAATTTCACCCATAAACCATCCTATAGCTAGTTAAAAGTATAAAGAAATTAGTACATACACCTGATGAGAAATAGCACTTAATAGGCATGCAAATGTCTTTTGCGTGTGTCACTCAGGTGGCAAGGTGTTAAATGGCTGTAAAGAGGCCAAAAAAGGTGAATGTACACTGGGGCTCTGCAGCGCTGGCAGAGCAGGTCCCCGTGGAATCCAGTTCAACAGGGACCCAGAGCATCGTGTGTATGGTGGAGTGGACTTTCCTAGAAACAAATTAGTAAAGTCAATCAAGAAAAAATTGGCCTATTTTTGCTAAGGTAACAAAAGTGGGAAAGGGTCAATAGCCACAGATGTTGCTGCTTACAGGTCTGTAGATACCAGGGTAAGAATGATCCACCCAGAGGGCTGTCTGAAATGGTTACTACATTCCATCCCCTTCCTGAAGAGCTCATCTTGAGTTTCTTCAGGTTCTCGTGTGAGGAGACCCTGCTCCTCTCTATCACCCTGGCCACATGCTGCTCGCTGATGCCGTTCTCCACACAGACGTTTTCTGTGTTATCGATGCCTACAGCAGAATCAGAGGATTAATGTAGCTTTTAACCTGAAATATCATCTTTCTTGGCTACCAAGTGATCTGAAGCTGGAATTGGTCATTACATGATGAAGAGGTTTCAGCACAGGTTTGGTATCTCTCATAAGTTCCTTTCTTGTTAGTGTTGTATTTCCATGCTATCAGAATTCAGAAAAGTTACTTTCCTGTTGAAAATCTGTAGAGTTGACACCCATTTTATCCACTAAACAAATCTGGAAATGAAGTACAAAAGTAGTGCCACATAGAACAAACTCCTGAACTCCTGGAAGGCCTTACCTGTACTACATATGCTAAGCAATTTCTGCATGTTCTGGGTTTTTTTTTCATCTCCTTTTTCTCTATCTCTACAGTCTGTTTGCTTTTTTTCCTCATTCATTATATTTCTTTTCTCATACTAGCGATTAGTGTAACCTATATTCTTTTACATTTTCCAGGGACATTCTTCCCCTTTCTATTTTTCTTGATTTATTTTACTCTCTTTACTTTTTGGGCAATTTCCATTTTTTGCTCTTTATATGAAGATTATATTAAGTGACAAGAATAATGTCAAATAAATGAGATTATATTAATGAACAGATCTTGTCGCACTTCCATGATTCACAGCGAAAAATATTCACACTGGCTGATTTTTCAATTAAATCATTTGCTGTGTTATCTATTCAGCATATCTTTATGAATATGCATAACTGTAATGCATTTAAATTGTTTCAGGTCTTTGTTATCCTCAAAAAGCCACAAGGTCCCTACTAGCAGAATAGGGGATTTTTTTTTTCCCTTTTTGTGTAAAAATCAGAATACTTTGGTTTTGCCTTGATATCTTTTTTAAGGAAGTACAGGGGATTCGATGTTTGAGAAAGCATCTTGATTCTTTCCAGAGATAACAGATTTTTTCTTTAGTTGTTCAACTTGTTTCATCTTAAAAGTATTACTTTTTTTTTTTTAATATTTGCTATAATGTCTCTTTGTCCCATGAGGACTCTCACCACTAGCAAAACATCCAAAAATGCCTAGTGAAGAACCTGTAGAAAATTAGCAGTAACTTCAAAGATATTAGAAGTATTAATTTTGAAGTGAAAGATTGCTACTACCCACATACAAAGGGGACCTTTTGGGATTGAAAGTTGAGTTTCTCAAATATTTCTTTCCTATGGCTGTGAAAGAAGGATAAGATCTGGCACACTGGTACTGGCAAGTGCCGGCACCGTTTATTTCAAAGCCTGTAACAAAATTTTGTCTAGATATTGCGGTTTTAAAATGAAAAACTTTTACCATCAGCTGAAAAACTGTACTCTCATAGACTTTTTCCCAGAGGTTTTCTTGACTGTAGTCACTTAAACTAGTTCTCCAGCAAGGTTTCACTGAGAACAATTAACCAGTTAATATATCTGAATGTCACAGCTGCAGCATGTGATTTTGGTCAAGATTTTGGAGGTGTAAAATTTTCAGAGGTAACAGAAAGGTTGTGATGAAATTTCTATAAAATAATAATTTATGAATTCACCACTATCAACCCAGGATTTGTATTTGATTTATTTTAGGAAAATTTTGCTGTTGAAGTATACAGAAATGTATAGTTGTTTTAAGAATTGATATTTTGTAAGGCTGAACTAAACTAACTAAGAATTAAGTTTATAGGGACAGAATCATGCTGATCTCTATGCTTGCCCAATAGTTCTTTAGTCTTTTTAGGGAGCACTGGTAATTCTTCCTCCTTTGTTTGTTGTTGAAAAGGAGGAAAAAATGTAAGAGTTCAGGAAACTCCTTTAGGATGTGCACAGGAACAGGTTGCCCAGAGATGCTGTGGCTGCCCCATCCCTGGAGGTGTTTAAAGGCAGGTTGGATGGGGCTTGGAGCAACCTGGTCTGGTGGGAGGTGTCCCTGCCCAGGACAGGGGAGTTGGAACTTGATGATCTTTAAGGTCCCTTCCAACTCTAACCATTCTATGGTTCTATGAGACAGCAATGCTTTCTGCCCCGAGTGCCATGAAGGACAAGGATGATCTCCTTTTCCTCTTTGACAGGAGGCTCCAAATGTTGGTCAATTGGAGGGATTATAAGGGAAAAACTACATGAGGTGCTGGTTGTTTTCTGAAAGAAATGGCACTGTATGGACGTACCTCCTCCCCAGGCTCAGTCTGTCAGCCTTCGTGGGCTTTCCTATTTGAAAGCTGCTCTGGATTTGCATGACTCTGCTAGGGACCACTAGTTTTAGTTGATACTAAAACATAAATAGAGGATTAAAATATTGCAGCAGCACATGTTTAATTCAGCAGGTAATTTAATTGCAGTCATGTGCAACATATGCTTCTACTTTATATGGCACACAGTACTGTAATAATAATATTTTTGTTTAATGGAAGCTTTTAAACTTAGACTTTATGTCTTTCTGTGTGTAAAGTAAGACTGTTTGCTAATGTGGAAAATATTTTTTCATTATTAAACATGATCTTTTATGTATTTTATAAGTTTAGAATGGCAACAATATTAACTAACAATCTCCAGAATATTTTATTTGAGTTTCTCATGAAATTCATCAGAAAAATTTGGGTGTGATCTAAATAAATAGGCCATTGTCATATATCTTCTGGATTCTGTATAGCTCATTAAGTACATAAATGAGGAGAATACTGAAAAATATCATGTGCAACCAGAGTTAACTGGTCAGTGGCAGGACCGATAAAGAATATTTTTGTCCCTCCAGTGGGGGAACTGTGGTTGGATGAAGGAGATTTTGGCAAGTTGGGGAAGCGCTTCCCATTTGTAACAGCAAAACTAACAAAACATGATTATAAAGACAGTAAAAAACAACATTGCAAGGAATATTGTATCCTATATTCAGGAATATAAGATTTTAAGGTTAAAACTAAGATGGTTCAACAGGCTAGAGCCCAAGGAAAGGCAAGGGACCATGGCATTCTTCCTTCTGTCTTCCATCATGGTTGAAATTCCCTTCTTTCCCCAGCTCAGGGTTAGATGTTGGGGTCAGGTCAACCTCCTCTCACTCACTGATTAGGGTCAGAAGTTTTCACTTCCCCTCACTCAGTCTTCTCCTCGTCTTCCATCCCCTCCAGGGTAGGAGGGTCTCCAATTTCAGTGACCTTTTCAACTCTCTTGGATATGGGTCATTCTCCCAAAATCTTGATGGCAAAACTGCCCTGCGGGTTACAGACTTAATTTGAAGGTTGATTGTTTAAAACAAGTGCTAAAAGGCAGGAAGCTCAATGTAAACCCCATTTGTGTGGAACAGAGCATTTGGCGAGATCAGGAATGACAGCATTGGCACAGGCTGCCCAGAGCAGCGGTGGAGTCACCGTCCCTGGAGGTATTTAAAAGCTGGGCAGATGTGGTGCTGAGGGACATGGGTTAGTAATGGTTTTCTCAGTGCTGGGTTGATAGTTGGACTTGATGGTCTGAAAGGTCCCTTCCAACCCAGACAATACTATTATTCTGTGGTACACAGATAAAAAGAGTCTCTGTGAGCCTGATCTGGCCTCCTTTGCTGGGGCAAAACTCAGGCTTAGGTTAAACAGAGCTTTCCTCCCAACTGGAGTTCTTCTAGTCACCCAGTGGCGGTGGGTGGCCGTGGCTATTATTGCTCCTTGTTGTCCCCAGCTTCGTTAGTTCAGATGACCGCTTTGACTTTGGATTGCTTAGACTCCAATTAGTTTCAACTTCTCTGCCTTTTGCTGACTTTCCTCATTTTATCAGAAAAAAATGTCACTAATCGATATCCATTATTCTGTTAAATTCATTATATCTTAATTGCTGACAGGGTGCTTGCCCTGCACCGTGTCCACTGTGGAGCTGGAATCCAAATATTGCCCACGTGGCACTGCCGGAGGTGAAGTGTTTCACCTCTACTCTACTCTGTTAACCCTCAGGATGGATGTTTTGGTGGGAACTGTAACATAATAACCAGAGTTTTGAAAGTCACATCACTGTAGCATTAAAAATACAAGTAGAATTTACTTTCTGTCAGAAGTTCTTGATTTCCTGGGAGTGTTCTTCCCTAAAATATGCTCAAATTTACACCCTCAAGGGTTTAAACAAAGAAGATAATTAAACAGATCCTTCAAAGCAGAGACCTACTGGTGTGATGGAAACCAGTGGTTAAGCACATTCTTTTATTTGAGAACTGTAACTTTGCACATAGTTCTTTTATCTTTCCTCACCTATCTTTTATGTTTCCGGAATTATTGTATGCTAATAACAGCTAATTCAGTTTTGAAGGCAAAATGAGCAACACAGTCTTTGGGTTCCATCTCAGGACTCGGACTGTGAACTGGCATAGTCGAAAATTTTCTCCTGATCCTGAAAAAAGCTCTCATGCCAGGTCTGAAATGAAAACATTGCAGCCTGTTAAAACTCTCTGGGTTTTAAAAACTAGAGGTTTTAAAAATAACATTAGTTCTGTTGCAAGGCTCTCTTAGGACACTGATATGTTCACTGGTTTCCAGTAGGCAGGAGAGAAATTAAAAATAGGAGGACAAAAGCGTGATTCTGTACAGAGTAATGCGAAAATAAAGTCAGCTTTAGTAATCACTTTAGGAAATGAAGTCTCTCAAGTCTTGACTGCCTTCTTCTAAGGTATAACTATTTCTATTTTGAAATAGCATCTTTAAATCACTTGCATATATTTATTTGGAGTAACTGCATAATAATCCAATGCTATTTTGTGATTTACAGAAGAAACAAATCCATCCGTTACCAGGGGAGTCAGTGGGCTCTGCATTTTCAGAGCAGCAAACATTCCATCCTTCCCTCCTACACTCCACAGGTGTGACACAGAATGACATCACACCTTGCAATCTTTGGTGCTGTTTAGTTAGAATATTGTGCAAACAAAACCAGATAAAATGACAGAGATATTTGTAAGTCTCAATATTTGAGCACTGTTGTTAACAGATGGGCAAATAAATAAGGATTTAAAATCTGTGGTTGTTTTCCCTCTAATTACATAATTAATTTCAAACCTGATCTCTTAGCTTCTCTAAGAGCGTAGAGGGATATATGCATTTTTTGTGTCTCTTTAAATAGACTTCAGCAGAGCTGAGAAATAAAAGTGAAATCTTGTGTTTCAGTGGGAACCTCCCCCAGTGGACCAAACATCAAGGACAGTGTAGCAACCCCAGGAGAAGTACATCCCTACGATGTAGATCCAAACCAGTTTCCAGCGTGGTTACAACCATAACTTCATGTCATGGATCCCAGGCTTCCACTACATGTGGGGAAAAAAAGAATTGAGCTGAAAATTAGAGCATTAACAGAGAAATTCGCAAAAGGAGTGAGAGAAAATGGGCAAGAAAACGAGAGATGCAAGGTTGCTAGATTTTAAAGCAGCTATCTTTGAAGATTTTTATGTTCCACTCATCTTTCCTAGTGCAGCCCATTGGGAATCTGTGCATGATAGTTCAGAGCTCCATCTTCACGGGAGATGAAAGGCAAAGCCATTCAGTGGTGAGAGCCAGCTTCTGAGAAGTGCACCCAACCTCACGGAGCTGCAATTAAATTAAAGTACACAACATTACCGAGTAAGGGGCAAGTGCAGTACTCAGCGCTGTACAAGGTAGAATGAATAGTAAGTGCTGAAAATAGCCATAGATCAGATAACTTTGCAACACTGGTGGTGGTAGCTGAAAAATGGGATACTGGGGATTAATGGGGAGAGCGCACTGCTATAAATTAAAGAGACACATGCTAAAGATCATCAATAAAGTTTTTAAAAAAAAGGCTCTTTAAATTAGCTTTCTAATTGATCAGGAGAGGTTCTGAGGAAAGATATGAAAGGGCTTGAGCAGCTGAAGTCTGTAAGCACATTCTGGACCATGAAAAGTCTCAGGCATTCTTTATAAATGAAGAGGCATGCAGAGGAGCTCTCAAAACCTGACTCACCTTGCTGTGTTTCAGCTTATGGAGAAGCAGAACTCGGTGAGTCAGGAAAGGGAAACGTTAGCTGATTCAATGGGTGCTAAGAATTAAGATGTTTTCATTTCCTTTCGTAAATATTACGAACTATGAATAATGCAGAAGTTATAGTGTCACTTTTGCTTGCTGAGTTGCCCATACATGTAGAGGAGCAAAGAATAACAGGCATTTATTAGCAGAAATAGCTGTATGAATGTTCAAGACCTGGGAATATTTTCCCTATTTTTAGCTGAGCCTCTGACGGCGCTGGAACACCGAATCAATGAGGTTCTTCTCTGATTGTTTTTGAGTTTGTCTTCTTTCCTGTTTAGTTGCCACTTCACTCCTAAATTTGGGTAATTTCCCCTTACTTTCAGCTGTGCAAGATATCATGGTTTAACTCTGGAAACATCCTGGTCCCCTGTGCCGTGGAATGCCGATGGTGCTGATGATTCATGGAGTGGGCATCACCTCACCTGCAGCCAGGGACCAGCTCTGAAACCAGCCCATATTCTGCTGGCAGCCAGGACTGGCTGAGCTCCCCCTCCCTGTAAAAGGCACGTCTGATTCCTGCTGAGGCTAGGTATGTGCAATCTGAATGCCAGAAAGGCTAAAATAAAACTCATCGGCTGTTAAACATGAGCAGAAGAAGATAAATAGAAACAGCAAGCATCAGTGGCCACATGAGTTATTTTATCTGTCTTCTGAGATCCTGTCATCGCATTGAAGTTTTGAGGCAATCCTAGCAGGAATCATAATCAGGATTTATAGTGAGTCAGTCTGCAAATGTTCACACTCCTTTGCCTGCCTTGAGGTGGCATCACAAAACACAGTAAGCAGGACATGTCGTCTTCATTTCCTGGTTCAGATTCCTTCACCTTTCCTGCCACTCACAGCACTTTCAAACATCATTAATCATGTCATGATAAAAGATCACTCTGCATATGTCTTAGTACGCTCACAGTTGCTTTGATGAACTTGTAACAGCTGGCTCCTCGTAGGTCCAATGGTAAAAGGATATGAAAGAGCAGGCATTAAGGATGCCTCCCTCTGAAAGGGTTCTCCTATCTCCTCATGTCCTGCCATCGCATTTCTACCTGGGAGAACAGGAGATAATTATAATCCCAGAATGGGAATACAACCACCTACATCCTAACTGCTACCCCGGGGAACATTTAAGCACTATTTAACCACAGGTTAAGCGTTTCTGGCTTTACAGTAAAGCTTAAGTATGACTTGCTTTGAATAAGTACGGGGTCTGCTCTCATGGAAGTGCTTTGAGGGCAATCATCTCTTCAGAGACATCAGTTGGTAAGATTGGATGGCACCTGAGCTGCCTGCAAAAAACTCGTTCAGTAGCTGAGTTGCTGAAAAGTTCAATAGTTTAAAAATGGAAGAGATGTACTAAATTATCTAGGTAATTTCCTGGATATGGGTTTAACTTAATTTTCTATGTCTGAGGCAAAGCAGTGCTCAACGTTTCCCTTGGGACCCGTCCTAATGAATCTCATTGCCAGAGAATTTTTCCCTTATATTCAGCCTAATTTTTTCCTTGTCTTAATTTAATCCCATTACTTCTGCTTACTCTCCCTCTTGCTAGACTAAATAATTCAGTGTCAGTAATTAGGTACAATTATAGATGCATCAATTAACGTTCGTCAGTGTGGCTACAAATGCTACAGGAAATGTCCACAAGACCTGGCTGAATTTGTGGAGTTCCTGGAACCAATGAACATGGATGAGGAGATTCACTCGTCTGGTCCCTTCCAGGCTTTCATCTCCTTCCCACTTCTGCTCTATTTATAGCTGAGGTTGCTGGGCAGAACAGCGGAGATATACTTATCAGCTTTTCATTATTCTGATGACATTGAATTGTGTCACACGATCCCCCAACGCAGTAAGTCCTGTGTAGGCCAATAATTAGCAAGATAGATCACCGAAGGGCATGTGGCTATGAAAACATAGACGTATAAAATCACCACTAGTCGTAAGAAATACTTTAGTCTGGTTTAACCCCTTCAATGGGTTGAAAGAGAGCAGTAGTGCAAGTTCAGCTCGTGCCATCACACCGTATACTGCTTTGGTGAATTTTTACTATCTTGAGACTGAACAGGGTGTGATACTGGTTTGTCCATTTAAAGCTTGATGTTTCCTTTTATTAAATGACAACACACTGATTGTTTCCTCTAACAACAATGGTGATACAATATATATTTTAACTGCTGAACGCTCAGCTGGAAAAGATTTCTAAGATGTTCTAAGAACCTATTTTGCATGCTTGCCCGACTCGGTTTCCTTTTGGGTTTTGTGGTTGTTGTTGTTTTTTTTTT
>VXBW01001718.1:1596896-1728181 GCA_013400375.1 Thinocorus orbignyianus
TTTTTTTTTTTTTTTTAAGGGAGATTCCACCTATTACATCCACTTGTGACTCTTCTGCTCCCTTGCCTGTAACAAACATACGAAAAAACTTTGACCTGCAGTTTCCTACAGTTGGGTTTAACAGATCCCATGATCAGCTCAGTGGATGGGCAGTGTGCAGCTGATGGCATCAGAGAGAATTCATCTGTGGCAGTAATTCAAGACCCTTTTTAGATAGAAAGTGCCCTGTCCGATATGAAATTAGATCTGTGAGAAGCAGCAGGACCTGGTCAAAAAGGTTCCCTGGTTGTCACTCATGCTTGATAGCATGAAATTGTTTGCTGAAGCTTTCCACAGAAGAAAAATTCATGGAATCACAGAATGGGTTGGGTAGGAAGGGACATTACAGCCCATCCAGTCCCACCTCCTGCCCTGGGCAGGGACACCTCCCACCAGACCAGGTTGCTCCAAGCCCCATCCAGCCTGGACTTGAACACCTCCAGGGATGGGACATTCAGCAGGAATGCTCCACGAGAGGCATTGGAAGGATTGCCCTGGAAACTCCAAAATCAGCAGTTTATTTCTAGCATCGTCGCTGTGTTCCATGGTTTGAGGAGTACCAGACACAGATGTTAAAGCCTGTCCTTGTTCCAACTGATGACCCTCGATCTCTCCAAAGAATTAGAGAGCAGTTTTATCTGTTCCCTTGAGCTATATTATACTTCCAGTTCAGCAATAAAACCAATTCTGTAATACTATTATTCCATATAAATTGGCTTATTATCCTTTTGAAAAGCCTAAAGATCTTTGTTTGCTCTTGTTGGTATTTCAGCAGATCCACATGAACTTGTTTCAATGCATTTTAAATCTTTAAAAAAATTAAAAATCCTGAAATAGCATGAGTGAATGAATGGGAAATGATTGTTAATTTTTTCATTTTAGGAAAAAAAAGATACTCCAGCAGGAAAGAAAGGAACCTCAGGGTGATTTTGTCAGGGAGGTTCTTATATATCTTGTTCTGTATCCTATCACCAACATAACAGGCCTTCTTCCTGACCTTAGAGAGGAAATGAAAAGGTGCTTAAACTTAATGCATTTTAAAATAATTAATCAGCAATTATGTATGGGTAAGTTCAAGAAACAGTAAATTTCTTTTTATCAGGGAAATCATAAGTTAATTTTGGAGAACAGACAAATCTAGGTCAGTGGATGGATTTCCTGTGGTTTCTCTGACATTTGAGTAAATTAAAAATACGTCTTGAACACTGAACAAATCAAGGACAAAGTATCCAAAAAATGAATATGCTCAGAAAAGAAATTTTGGGATTGGTGCCTCAGCAGTTTGCTTCTTAAATACTGTTTTCATTGTGACTTTTAGGCATGTAAGGAGAGTATTTCTCCAGTATAACTTTTTTTGGCTTTTCCTTTCTTAAAATCAAGCTGAGACTGTTGGTTGTGCTTTCCCCACACCATGGCACCACCTCACTCGGACCTTTGAGACAAGCATCTTTGTCCTGGTCAGTTGTAATTAAGTCATAAATCCAGGATTGCATTGTTCCCCCATTTGAAGACTATCAGAGCATTTGTCAACTATTAATGAGATGTGGAAGATGAGGATTTTTAATTTCTTGATTCCTGAGATATAGTCATTATATTCTGCTTTTCCCACGGGATGTGAGTCTCCTTTTGTGCACGGGTCCTGTGGGAAAGGGTGAAGTTTTCCCAGGGAGGTTTGGTTGATGCTCAAGTGATTCTGAGCCATCCTGTACAGGCGAGAGAACACCATGGGATCCACATCCACACACGCCAAGGAGGAAAGTCACTGCTGCTCCTGCATGGGCATCCCATGGGGGGAAGCCCCAAATGGGAAAAAAAGCAGAGCTTCAGTGGAACTTCGAAGTTAATCTGAGTAGTTTCAAAGCACCTTAGCTAAATTGTAGCAAAACAAGAAGAAAGTTGAAGTTTCTTACTGGTTTGGAACTCACAAACTACATCATTTCAGATGATGGTAGGTTTGGTAATTTTGAGACAGATTTCCTGGGAATCCCCAGGGGCAAACTTTACCCAAGCAAAAGCAGAATGATGGATGTGCTATCTAGGACAGGCAGCTCCACATCTGCAGATATTTTAGTAAAATAAGATTGAGGAGAAACTATATTCTTTTTAATTTCCCTTGGGTTTGGTTAAACCTCCAGAGACAAAGAGCTTCCTTATAGGTACTAGGGGAAAAAAAATCATACTCCCAATTGGGAAAGTGAGACAGTACTTCCACTAACTTCCTTCGTGGGAAACTGGAAGTTGCTGGGGGATGGATCCGACACAAGAATCCAATCCCAAAAAGGGTATTAGTGGCTTTGCCCCCGCGCAGGGAGGGTCTCTGTCACAGGAGCTCCATGGCAGCATTGATCTGCAACCCCAGCCCTGCGATAAACCCTCGCCTGCTGCAGCAAACCCTGCCATTTATCCAGACATACCCTGGCTGCTGACTTACTCCCGCAAAAGAGAACGCAACTGTGCTGCCACTGGGCTTTTAGCATCTCCTCGGCTGCCTCCGAGTGCCGGGGAGCCCAAGAGCAGTGGCGTAAAGCGTGGGGTGAAGAGTACAGTGGAGCTCACTGGAAAACAAGCTGTAGTCATTAATATGGATTCCAGGGTAATTTTATATTTCATGGGCTTCTTTTCTCTTTCTCCTTGAGCCCCCAGGAGATGGCAGATGTTTTCGAGTATCACGTGGAGAGCAATGTGTCTTGTCTTTTTCTTTTTTTTTTTTTTTTGTCAAATGCCTAACTCAGATCTTCTTCCCCAAATGCAATCAGCATTTCTGACGAGTTTGCAGTCATACTGCCTCATAGAGCATTTGCCCTTTCAAAAGTATGAACGTGTTCATTAAAGCTGGCTGCCCAGAATGTTTGGATCCCTTATCTCCTGCAGGGCTACAGCTCAGGTGCAAGAAAAATATCAGGATCAGTGGAACTGTGAAATGTTTGTGCTCTTCTCGGATTGTACGCTTGTTCCATAGGCATTATTGTCTCTTTCTGAACCAAACTCGGAGCAAAACACCTTGCTAAATCAAATCTGTACATAATATTTGAAAAATTAGGTCTAATCTTGCAGTCTGTAATGAAAGAAACGTATTACAAATAAAACCATTGCAAAAGCCACATTCAATTTCTTTTCACAAAATTCTACATTAGCAATAAAGCACCACAACAATGGGCACAATCGCAGAAGAAAAGTGAGGGGACATAAAATCTCTATTTTCCTCCCTGTAGCATTACTCTATCTCAGCACTGCACACGCATCTATTGAACTTATCTATAATTGTGCCTTCAATTCTGTTTTGTTGGTTTCTTGATTCCCTTTAACAGTAAAATAATTTTCTTCCTTTTCTGCGTACAGATACAAGGGTGGTAAGACAGAGCTGTTTGGGATTTTTTTTCTTCTGAAAAGCAGTAATAACTACAGTGTATTAATTTGTTGTACCCATTAGTTGCCTAAATACATAAATATCTACCATGAGGGGCTGCATCGATGGCTGTGACTGTGTCAATGACCAACCAGCTCTCAGTGCCGAGTTCTTTGCACCATGGATTTCTCCCTAAATCTTTCCTTTTGCTCCCAGACTGTGGCTTTGGCCAGAACATACTGGACCCTTCCAGCCTGAAGGCAAGCTTCTGCACCATAACTTTCACCTGCTGGATGTATTCAACCAAAAAAAGACATGTTCAAAGGTCCAGTTGTGCATCCGTGATGCATGAGGTTGCTGGAGATTCCACCTTCTCCATGAGTTTTTTGCAAACGCTCCGTGAAATGGGGATGGGGACTCATTGCAAATCTCAGCTGGGTGGGGGCTGTTGGTGCTCGGTCACTGCTGGTGGGGCAAGGCTGGAAATGTCTGCAGATTGTCCTGGAGCGTGGGCATTCTTTGAGGGTAAGTCAACCCTTAAAGAGAGTAGATATAAATACAGCAAAGGAGCACCAGAAGAAATGTCAAAGTCCTCCCAACTCTACTCCCTCACCCAACTTTTATTTTAGCTTAAAATGTAAGAAATAATTTACTTCTTAGCAAATATGGAGGCCAATTCATGAAGTATTTATTTCCCCTACCTTGGTGTTTAAGGTGGCCCTATTTTTTTTCCTCCTATTTCCAGGGACGGGAACAGAGAGCAAACATTCTACTGAATGAAAGATATATGAACCATAAAATTGCCAGAGAATCTCTAATGTACATGTTCAAGTCATCAAGCCTCAGCTCTTTTTAAGTATGAGTAAGGACTCTGACTATTCTTGTGTTTGGCTGACACTAGAGGGTTTAAAAAAAATGTTTTACAGGACAAAAGCTAAAATAACTTTTATATATTTCACTCAAAGTAACCAGAAATGTTTTACAGAGTGATGAAGATTATATTTCCTTACCCTAATGGGAAGAGTTCCCCAAACCAGACCTTGTAATATTGGCTGCACAGAGGAAAAAAATATTAATTTTAATGTTCCTTCACAGTTTCACTCTGCCTTATCACTTTCACATGACGCTCATAAAAATAAAATGCTTATGGATGTGGCAAAAAAATCCTTTTAGTATTTCTCATAAAATGAGATTCATTAGGCTCTATCGGAGTCTCCTAACCCTTAGAATAGAGAGGGGCAGCCTGAAGCCTTAGACTAATTTTGCAATAGGTGTGTTATACAATGAGAGCATGAAACAAAGAGCTGGAAGGAGGATAAGATGATGGTGGAGTCCTTCCTCGGTGTGTGATGTTCCCTTGCCCATTCCCAAGAAACAAGGGAGAAAAGCCTTGTAAAAATTGTCAGCAATATGAAAGCACATTATCTGGGACACAAAAGGAAAAAAAGATGATAACTTTTTCTCTGCATCCTGTCTATTCCCCTGGTGGCAAATGACATAACTTTAAAATACTCCTTTTTGGTTTATTACTCGGAAAAGTGGAACAAAGTTACAAATCTGAAGTTTTCGATAATGATATTTTAGAAGAAACTTCTTCTCATGATATTTTTGCTTATAAATGACTCGAAGTGTGATATCGTGTTCCCTTCCTGGGTGCCTGGGGTAAAGGTTTGCTCTGGGGATGCTCCAGGAGGTGCCCAGCGAGTCACAGGCAGAAAGGGCTGTGGTAGAGGGGAAGAGATGGGGTGGGGGTTCCCTTCTGCTCTGAACCCCAGCACAAGGCCTTTACACACTGGTTTACTGGGGGGTGATGTAAATGACTGCGGGGAAGTTGTTTTAGCAAATGGTACGTGAAAAATAAATAAACTGCAGGCCTGAAAATCCCTCAGTGCAAATAATATTTGCAGAACTGAGAGATGACTGCTGGAAGTCGGGGGGGTGCAAGGGAAATCCATCAAAAAGGGTCACATTAGGGTAAAATAGAAACACATGTATGAGCTGGCAAACACACAACTGCCCATAAGAACCAACTAAAATATCAATAGACCTGAATGGTCTTCACCCTCCAAATAATTCATTTAAATCATTGCAATTTTTTCTTTTTTTTTTTTTTTCCTTTTTCCCCCCTCCAAGGGGTGAATATTCCAGCCAAAAAGAAAACCACAAACCCATTAAATTACCTGCCATTTCCCATGCAACAGTTTCCCCTCACATTGTACATCTGAGGAACACCTGAAAATAACACAGGAAAAAAAAAAAAAAAAAGCAAACCAAAAGAACCCTAAAACGTACTGTAGCACAAAATCTGAGTGGGACAGCGGGGCTGGATTTCATGGCTGGTGTGAGAATCGGGCAGGGGGCTCTGGAGAAAAGGTGGGGAACCAGAGCGACTGGAGGGATGGTCTGGCAAAGGTTGTTTTCACTGCTTTGGAAGGCAGAGGCTGTTGGGCTGGCGTGGGCTGCTATGGGTTGGCATGGGCTGCAGGGCTGCTGGGGACCTCCCCCGCCAGGGCTGGGGAGGCTGAGCTCTTCTGCAGATGCAAGACGGCAGGACATGAGCCCGAGGTTCAGTGAGCATGCAATTATGTGTGAGATTCAATTATGGGCTTTTGAAGGCATGCTTTCCTCATTTTGACCAGTATTTATATAACATCTGCATGGTATATATAAAGAGAGTTCTTACTGCTTACTAAACTAGAAGAAAAATCCCCATCAGAATAAAAAGTTCCCCTGGAATTTGATTCCTGATGCATTTTTCTTATGTAAACAGCTTCTGGGAAGGGAATAATCTCCGGAAGGGGGGTTACTTTTCTCTCCACGTTGATTTAAAAGAAGGGATAGGAATTCTTCAAAATTACAGTCCATCATTTCCTTAACTGTGGCTCTGATATGCTCTCCTGAGAAAACACACACTCATTCTATCATTTCACATCAAGCCTGACACTTTCAAATCACGTTTCACTGTCACACATTTTACCCTAGCATCCACCCCACAATTTATTTTGACAGTAATGTATTTCCAGCCCCTTTTCGGGAGGTGGTCAGTACCAAAGGGGGCAGTCCACAAGAAGCATGGGTCGTGGTCACCTGATGATGATGGGACTGTTGTGCTGAGGAGCAGAGGAACACTATGAGGTCCTGTTGCATTCTGGCTGGGAGCCCCTATCTATAAAAGATAAGTAAAAAAGAAAATTTAAACCATTAAGTTTCCACTCAGTGTAGACTAATGCACTTCCTACGTGTGTTAGAACTGTAAATTCTCTCCCCTTTTGCAAAATCCTCAGAACATGCTTAGAAATGCAAATTGTTTAACCTCCAAGGCTTCTCACTGTCTGTAAAAACAGCCAGACAAGCGGAGGGAAGCAGATAGCCCACCATGCTAATAAAGCCCATTGATGACAGAAGCTAAGCTAAGGACCTAACCTGACATGACAGCTATAATTTCAACCTGTCTCCTTCTTCTCTATTGCTGTGTTTGAGACAGGGACCTGCGGATGGATTGCTGACGTGTTCACAGTAACCACATTGTGCATATTACCTTCTACTCCCGTACGCTTAAAGGGATTAAATGCTTCTACAAATCGGAAATTAGGAACCTGAGAACCAATGTGATTCCTTCAAGATGAAGGGCACTTGAGCAGGAAAGAGTGACTTGGGGAAAAGCCTAGGAAAAGGTATTTCATGATTGGATTCAGTCCTTTGCCCGGGCAGTGCGTGGTGCTTTCCTCTGCCCCTGCTGGGTGCTGCACCCCTGGCCACGAGAGAGAGGAGCAGCCCCTCTCTCCCCGGGGAGGACAGCAGTTAATGTCTCACTTTAATGCACTTTTACAACGGAAAATCTTCTCTTCAGCTACTTCTGATTAGTACTGTTTGTCTTCAACATTAGCACTTATGATGGTGAATGGAAGCCTTTATTTTGAAGGGATATATATGTGGAGCACAGATTAAGCACACACTGATCATAAATACAGCTTATGATCTAAAGTAAGTTTTTTAAATGCAGTTCATCAGTTAGCTTAACGTTGTCTCAGTTCTTTTTGTTTGAAGTTGTTTAATGGTTTGGAGGTGATTTTTATTTTTAAGACGTAGGAACATTCATATTTAAAGAATAAATTGAAATAATAAGCTTCTATTTCAGAACTATTTTTAGTCTCATTACCCATTTTTTTTAATAGCTACTTCTAGAAATATATAAATTGAAGAAATCTCTTTAAGCAAGGGACTGGTATTGGTTGTCTCGAGAGGAGAAAACTCAGGAGAAATGGTAGTAAAAGAAGCAGTCTCTTGAGGCTGGTCCACAGCCATGGTCAGTGGGAGATGCTTCACCAGAGAACTTCAGATCATTCCCACCTGCACCAGAGCAGGAGACCATCTCAGGGACCCAGCGAAAACAGAAATGGAGACAAAGCTTTGAATGCTCTTTCTTGGTAAGTTCTCTCCAATATTCATTTGTTACAATTTTCCCAACTGTGCCTTTTTTTTCCTCTTGATTGAAAAACTGGAAAATATTTTTTTCCTAAAATCCTGTTATTCAAATGTGGGAACAGTTAAGAAAGACAAAGCACTAATGCAGAAAGTCATCATCTGAGGAGTGGGAAAGATATTTAGAGAGAAATGAGGTTTCTAAGATCAGATCTCGGAGGTTAAAATTTACCTGTTCTACAGGACCAGCGGCAGGAAAGTGCTAGAGGAAGAAAATGAAGTTTTTGGGGAAGAAATATTTCAATATTGTGACTTCCAGCTGGTGGCAGTGTGAAACGAGGGCTGGTTTGTTCCCCAGGGCCACACAGGTGGGAGCTGAGGTTGCCCCAGGGTAGGGGTCCTGCCCACCCCATGGGTCCTTGGCTTTTCAGGTGTAACTGTGGACATCGTTGTAAGACATTATCCGAATCCAACTTAGTGTAATTGCCTGGGTTTATTCTCAGTCTGTGCCAGCTCCCCCTGAGTTACAGTAAATAACTGCACAGTCGTTTTTGTCAGGTGATGAGTGGGATAAAGCATGATCACACCTTCCTGACTAGTAAGTGCCAGTAAGAGTATTAGTAGTAAGGCTTAAGAATATTAGCTTAGCTCGGTTGTTGTTATTTTTCTGTTTTTCCTCTCAAATCACATCACCTGAGCTTGTGATGGATCCAAACTGAAATAGTTCTTCCACACAGCCAGAAATTACTGCACACAACGTTGGTGTGGAGTATGTGGCCGTGTGGAACCAGGCATCTGAGCTTTAATCCTGATTTGAGACAGTTTGTTCAGGAAGGATTTTGTGCATGGAACATTTTTCTTTGCACAGGGAAGAATGAAAACATGCAGATTGTGTTCTAGCATTAAACTCCTCTGCTGAAACACCAGTACAGGAACGCACTCACAAAACTGTGCCTATAATAAGCACAAGCTCTTGATCTAGAAAACAACATCAACCAGCTTTTTAGAATCCGGTTAATTATTAAACGACCCATGAAGATTTTGAATGCATGACTGGCTTTTATGAGCTTATCTGATGGACTGAATTTCTCTATTTAGTTTATACAGATAACTTCAACTTCTTCTCTTTTCTTGAGTACATATCTTTACGGAGAGATGAGAATGGGTGTTCATTTTCAGCAAGGTGCTTTCTTATGAGGCGTGACAGAGAAACGACTGCTCCAGAAATGTTAAAAGTAGAATAAGAGGGTTGCAGATAAATCCATTCTTGGCACTAAATAAAGGTCAGATTCAATCATTATTAGAGGTTATTAAGAAAATGCTGGAGGCCAAGTAAACACTCTGGCTGACACACTAAAGACAACCAGGTGTATAATCCCATGGTCCTTAACCAAAACCCATTTTCACTAACGGGTTTAGAAAACCCACAATGTGCTTGTGTGTAAACCTTCTGAGCCCAGTTTTGAGAAGTCTGTATGGATCTGGTTTTGTGCTGGTCAGTTCCCATGTTGTTTTTCATTGCACTTCTGAAGAGAATTGCCAGCACAGAGCAGATATTTGTCACATGGTTCTGATCGCCAGTTCTGGGCAAGGATACCAAAAAGCTGCTGATGGTACCTTCTTGTGTTGCACACCGTCCTGGATGGTTTATAGCTTAATCCAAAAAAGCATGTAATTAGGTGCATGTTAATTTTTTGTTTCCATAATGAGCTTTTAAAATTCTGTGCAGAGCATAAAAAAACCAAACCAAACCAAAACCCCCACGCATTTCCAAACCAAAAAGGATTTACAACACAGGCTTTCCTGTGGATTGATGGCTGCTCTCTGGCAGATGAGCAGCATCCCTTCACCACAGAATTGCTTAGTGCTGCTATAGCAGCCCTCGGTCCTGCTCAGTCACAGGAGCTCGGTCAGAGGGACCTCCTTATCTCCTGCTGCTGGGTGATGGGCACAGCTAAGAAATGAAATCTCCAACGATAGAAGAAATGGAATAACTGGATCGTAAATAAATCCATTTTGGACACTTAAGAAAGGCTAAACTCTCTGATTATTTCTCCAAAATAGGAATTATTATTTCTTTAGTAACTGGAGCCTGTGAATTAGGTAATAAAGTGAACCCAAGTCCTAGGTGAGATGACAGCTGGCATATAGTGAGAGCTACAGACTGTAAGGATTAGCATATAATGACTATTCCTATCATTTTTTGGGGGGGTTCACTACCAAATAACCCACCTGACCACACAAAGCCCTGTGGAAATCAGTGAAGGACATTGCCAATAAAATATGAGTGTGCTCCAAAGTCAATATGGGGAGGTTTAGTGTTATTTAATTATTTTAAGTACCTGTTTTGAATGCCTCCAGTTGAGCCAGCGTCTGACCTGCTACTCCATCAGTCTAAATGGTTTTGTCTGCCCCACCAGACAAAACTGAGTCTATACGTGAAAAATCACATATTTAATTACTGTAAGCCCACACTATTGGCCCTATACTATACAGGCGGTAAAATGTTTTCACAGCAATGTAAAAGTTCTCCTTTGGACAACAGAATAAAAGAAGTAACTTCTTACAGATGAAAAAGAACTTTTAGTTTTCGATCCTATAGTTTACCAGTCCAAATAAATTACTTTGTATTCATGTTTTGAGGGATCCTCATTCTCTTCAAGTACATGTTGGCACTGTCCTTACAATGGGAACAAAAACTCCACCAGTTTCCTCACCTTTTATCTGCTTTTTTCCCAGCCATCATTACTATAATACAGACATTTTAATGCTTTTTAAACACTGACCTTCCTTTTGATTGCCCATTGATCCTATGTCTAAATACTTACCTGCTTCAGTGAGGTATATCTTACTGTATATTGATAAATCTATATTTTTACAATCCGTTCTCCAAAAGAAAACTAAGTTCAATGTGATGCATAGGTTTGTGTTACGGTTTTATTTCTGTATAACTAACAGAGGAGCTGAGGACAATCTGTTTAAGCTGCTTGTGTGGTGTCATTCCACAATTATGATCACACATTATTCTTAGATTTTGTGTGCTTCATGAGTAACGAAAAAAAGCCAGCCAGATATGGATCCTTCGGATATATTAAAATGTAGTATTTTCATTGCTTTATTTTCTGTCGTAGAATGTGATAAATTTTCAGCATGTAAATAGACTTCATTGATTTGTTTGGTTCTTAAATATCCTCCGGCTTCTAGGGAGACAAGTCTCCTATTCTTAATAGCATTGATGTCAACTGCTGGTTTATTTTCCTTTAGAATGGGATTTTCTCAGAAAAGGAGAAAGACTAAAGAAGTCCCATTTGAAATGACACTGAGAATACATGGCCATGGCCACGACGGGTCATGGCACCGCTGGTGCTGAACATGGTGGGAGCAAGAGCAGAGCAAGCAACCCCAGAGTGGCCCAAGGAAGGATACTGCCCATGAGTTTTCTTCATAACACAATTGTTTGGACATAGAATAAAACTCTGTTTAAGGCCCCACTCGGGTATTGACCCTGTATTTGAGCAAGATGGGGGTGGTTTGGCCAAGTTTGGATTCTCTAACCCTACACATAACAGCTCCCTCAATTTTACTTCTCTCAGAAGGGGAAATTTGGCCAAGTAATGGGCAGAAGGCCCCAGGTAGGACAGTCCAGGTCCCGTGGCTTGCTACAACTGGTTATGCTAGCTTCAAAATGCAATGTGATGCTCCATAGGCATTATAACCTTGAGTGATCCTACTGCAGAGTAAAACTTGGTAAAACAGCCCTGACTCTTACATCCTGAATGGGAAAAACAAGTTATTTAGCCCAAGGGCCAGCACTTAACTGCCAAAGGTATGTTCCAGTCAAGCCCCTAGAACTGCTGGTACAAGGCCTTACGTGGTCAGCATCGATCCCCTGCTCCGTATTCTTCAATAATTCAGTCTTCAGTAACTGCCCATTGTTGTTGTCCAATTTCCTGCTAGAATGACCAACTGTAGCTGCATTTTATATCTTATTCTTTCAGTCTATGAATCTGTGCTGCTTTTCATGCTGTTGTTGTTTTTTTTTTTAAATCTGATTAATAGGTTTAAGCTCTACATTTATATTATCTTGTCTAACATTTGCTTTTGTCGTATCAATCAAGTCACTTAAGGTAGCCTAGCACAGAGGAGCTTATTCTTCTCAGCATTATTTACTTCTAGCATTTTTCATCCTTGTTGCTCTTTACAACTTAGTTTGCTTTAAAGGTTATGTGGGTAGCCTGTTTTAAGAAATAGTGTTTCAAGAACTACTTAAACAGGATGCCAGCTGTGTAATATTTTATCTAGACTATAACAACAGTGGTGGAGAGCCAGTTCTGCCTTCCCTAGTGCCAGGAACACCATGTTCATTCCTGCCACAGCCCATGTATAGGACCGGTGCATATGCAAATGGGGAGGTAGGGCAGGCAATTTGTATATTGTCAGTGAAAAGCTGAAAGGAGGTTTTTTGGACTTACTTGCTTCCCTGTAAATTTGACAGTGAAAGGCACAAGCTTCTGGGATGACAATGATTAAAACATGCATAAAGAAGGCCTCATTGTGCTTAGAATATACTGAAAATGGCAAGGAAATGGCAAGTCACAGATCCTAATGCTCCTTCATATTAGGATTCCTTCTTTTCTTACTCAAACATGTGACATATAACTTTGCAGCATAGTACAACATCCATTGCCATAAATAAAAACACGGCTGAATGTTGGCGCTTCATTTCATTTTTAAATTACAATGAAATGAAAGTGAATTTAATCACCCTACACTGCTTTATAACAAATAAAGTCATTCTGATTAATGTTACAACACACAATAACAAATTAATTTAAAATTAAATCACTCTTGCAGTAAGTTGAGTATCTACAATCAAAGCCACCAGCCCTTTATGAAACAACTTGCCAACTAAAAGGTCATTGAAATTCCTGATACCGCACAAAGTGTGGTACAAGGGGAGGAGGCAGAGCTTGGAGAGAAAGCTTAAGTGAGCTCAGGAGTGATTCTGGTTATGGGCAATGGACAATTTCAAATGGATACCTTTTTTATTGAGAGGAGATGATTTAAGAGTGCACAAATTTCTAATTTGATTAACAGATCACAGATGCAATTCTTACTTTACCTCTTTGGCCTCATTCTGCTTGTGGTTTCTGCATTGTCAGGCCCATCATTTTTCCACTTTTAATTTTAGGATTACAGAAAGTTAACAATTTTAGTAATAAGCCCTTTCTTTCGAGGTGGGATATGTGAAGATTTGGGGGTGGTGGCATTCTGTCTTCTGCCCTGACTTGCTGTATCTGAATGTCCCACCTGCTGTAGGTTGTTCTGCAAAGTTGTTTAACTCGAATGTCTAATGTTGCTCCTTCTGACGCGTTTCATCAGCCCCCAAATCTAAAAACACTACTATGTCATATTAATTCAGAGCAAACAAAAGCAAATGAGAGCAGCTGGGTCTGAATCTCTACTGTCATTGTTTTCCCAGAGACCAGACGAGCTGTGATACCAACCCTCCTTCCTGGGAAGGAACAGTCGTCCTCTGCCACCCCATCTGCACAGCTCTGTCTTTGCCTGGTGACAGAGATGCCTTTGTTGGCCGAGGGAAAACACAAAGTCATTTTTTCATCCTGGGATTCATAATACATTGCAAATTGTTTGGGAAAGAGTAAATTTTTTCAGAGATCCTAAACAGATTTTATTATTTTTTTGTCCAGAGATTCTAAGAAGTTTTCAGAGACTTTCCAGGAAGATGCTTGGCAGAGATACGAAAGGAAAATATTTTCAGGCAAAAAAAGGTTGGGCAGAAACCCTCCTAAATACGGTGATGACTGTTGCTGAATTCACTTGAAGCTGAATATGAGAGCAGCAAGAGAGAGGTTCTTCTTATCTATTTGTTTTAGAGTGCTTGGTAGTTTTAGTGCTTACAGCTGACCCTCTCCGGGGGATAAATTCTCCACATTTCCCATTCAAGATGCTAAAAGCGTTAGACATTTTTAAAGATTTCTGTTCTTTAAAAAGCGAAGACATGCGGGAAAACATGGCAGTGACTCTCATTTTATGATAGTCGTATACACCAAAACTGTTCTCAATTTATTTATCTGACAAGAAGCCATCACTTTTCCTTAGCTGATGCCTCAGGTTTTCGATCATGAGCAGAACTCAACAAGCCAAGGAGGAGCTAGTTCATGCCCTCTCATGGAAATTATTATCCATTCCTTCTCTCCACCTCACAGCTTTTGGGTAAAAACCCACTTCGAGCATCACGGTGTCGGGAGGTGCCGGTTCACATTATGAGTTCTTTCAAAAAACAAGACCCCTTTGTTTTCCAGTGGGTTTGGGGAGGCTTGAAGAGACTTTTGGCTGATGCAGCAATTAAATAACAACAGTTGAAGGAGACCTTGGCATCATAAAAAGCGCTCGCTAGAAGTTGCATTGTCTGCCTCAAGGGCTATGTTTCCGAGAAGGTGACAAACTATATGAAGCCACATACCTGACCCTGCCCATGAAGTACCCGGAAGTAAAAAACCTGCATGTCATCAGCATTTCACAAGAAACTTAGTTATCACTTCATGAACTCAGAGTAATCTATTTTTCTGCTGCTTAATGCTTTTTTGGATCCGCACAGCCCCCTGCAGATAAGCACAGAAGTGCCACATAACCTGTAGTGGAAGATCTTTTGTAGCAGTGAATGTTAATCTCATTATAAAGCAGATTAAGAATTCAGAGGCATAAATATCTGGCATGCAGCACCTGCACTTATTTTGCTTTTTTAAATCATTCATTATTTAAATGCTTAAATGCATATTAAATATTGCAAGTTCTATTGCATCGCAAGAGAAGACGACTAGATTAATCCTCAGTCCCTGGAGCTGATATAGACTGAAAGATAAGTTCCAGAAAATGCTCCTCTTTCACAGGATGAAGGAGGGGATGGTTTGGAACACCATACATTTTTTTGTTCCAGTGCAGGTGTAGGGGGACTAGAAAACCAAGCAGTGTTCCTCAGCCGTCCCTGGCCATCCACGCAATGGGCACACTGCAGACATGCCATAGACACATGAAATGCAGAGGAAGAAGTGGTCCTGCCCCTCTCTGCACCCTTCTCAGAGCTTATTTATCTTCATGAGAGATACAGGATGATTGCTACCAACAAAGGCTCTCTTTTCCCTGAAGCTGCTCCCGCAATGTCATCGCCTCTCGGACATGGCTGGGCTTTAAGAGGACAATATGTCTCCTCATTTAAGAAGTCAAACAAATCATCCCTTTGCTGTCTTTTCCCTGCTCTTTGGCCAATGTTAGTGCTTGGCTGATTTCCTCAAAGGGTCAGAACACAAGGACACAGCTCGGAAACACCACCCAAGATCCAGGACATCATTAGAGCAGAACAAAACACTATGTTTCACAGCTCACGGGAAAGCCTTTCTGTCAGCACGGGGTGGGGGAAGTTTCACACGCGGTAGCCAGCCCCGGCAATTTGCTGTGCAAAAAGCACAGGGGTAAGAGCATGGTCAGCTCTCAAGGGGCAGGAAAACTCTTTCTTTTCCTTGGAAACCCTTCCAAATTAAATCACTGTACCAACATGAGTCCAAGGGCAGCTCAGGAACAGGCTGTGTAGGTCCCAACAAACACAATTACAATGCCATTACAGAAATTACTTTTATAAATTAACATTTTTGACAGAAAAAACAGATTTCTTTAGGTATACAAAAGCTACAACCCCACAACTGATGGCACATCAGATGACCCTCGATCCTTCACTGTGCCCCAGGCTGTTTTGTCTCTCTCCGTGAATGGTTCCAGCACAGAAACCCCAGGGTTTTCACTCCACCAACTTAATGGTTTTACAGAACAGTATTAGTTTATTTCTCCACTCACATGACCTGTTGCTGTCAAGTTGTATTTTCCATCTGTATGTTTGGTTTTCTGAGTACATCTTCAATTTTAGCATGAAAAATGGTCTGAAATAGCCCAACATCTATCTCAAAGCAAGACATACACCTGCATCAAATCTTGCAGTACACTGTGAATATACCAGTGAGCACTGTGTAAGTACACAGCCCTTTTTTTGAATACGTTCATTGTGGAAAAACTTGTTCTGCTGCTTCATTGTATTATCACAAATGTTTTCGCTGACTTCAACTCCTCTGATGACTCACACAGAGGCAATTGCTCTCCCAGAATAAAACACTGTTGTAGCAGTTTTTTCATATAAAAGGCAAGTGTTCCAGGGATCCTGCATCAACAGGATTCTATTTTTGAATGTATATAATACATGTTCAGCGTAATCTCTCATGCATTATCTGGAAGCTCTAAGTTTGTATATAAACCAGCAAGGATGGTCTCCCACCGAAGCAGTCTGGAGGAGGAAGCCACAAACCTTAATAGGCCAACTAAATTTGGATGAGAAGTAAATTTGTCTCCTGAGGCAGCATTATCTCTCTATGGTTTCTATGGTTGCTAGTTAGGGTCATTTTATTCCTCCTCATGAACTCTCTCTCCCTAAAAAAAAACACCCTAATTTTTTTGACAAACGAAGCATTGCTGGCATATTTATATTGTGGCATAGATGTATTTGGCGTGAGCAACTAACATTTTTTGAGTTGTGTGACTATATTCACTGGACACATTTGAATTGTGAGCACGTATGAACTGATGAAGAAATGCTACATGTACCCTAATGCCCGTGTCTCCTGAAAAACCCAAGGTGTTAAGATTTGCAGCGGGAGAATGAAATGCATCCTTCTTTGCCTACACCATCCGTTAGGGCTTGGTGCTCTAGACCTGCTGAATCTGTGGCCGATTCCTTTCTGTGCTTTGGTACAACACTGGCTTAAAGACATGGTCACTTGTGAAGGCAATGAAGTATCAGTGCTAATGTAGATTAAGAGAGGAGGGTTTGTTGCTGTAAATCAAAATAGTTTATGAAAAATACCTACTAATGCAGTGCTGTGAGTGTGTAAGGATTCAGTTGTCCTAAAAGCATCCAAGAGTATAGAAAATTCGTTGTTGCACCTTTGCTACACACGAGGCTCTTTTATTAAAGAACAATTTGACAAAATATACCCTGTGTAGGAAGTTATTTCTTACTCAAGTATATACCCAATCTTTTCTAACTGCTGGGACGCTGCTGCGATTACATGCACCCTCACTTATCACTCATGGTAAGGAAAAAAGCTTTCACAGCTTTTTCTGCAAAACTCCAGTGCTCTGGAGACTCTCTAAAAGACGTTTAATAATTATTTAAAACCAGAGTTTTGAGGCTGAAAAATACAGCTACGTGCCTGGCAATTAGATGCTTTGTTTCAGAGCACCTTTCTCAGTGTGAAATAAGGTCCAGCCTTTGAAACCGGAGCGGTGGGAGACACCCGATAACCGTGGGATGATGGAACAGCACCAGGAACAAGGGGTGAAGCACGGGTTGGCTGATGCTCTCAGGGACTTGGTTGAGCAGTGTAATACCAGGGATGAGGACTTGCATGCCAAAATACCTCTCTGAAGCTTGATACAGCAGGCTTGAAAACTTTATCTCCTGGTTTGAAAGCAATTGGGCGGGGATGTTAAGTGAGCAAGTTTGACAGCAGCTCCAAAAAACTCTCAGCACCTGAACTGAGAACAAAGAGGGGGCTGTTCCTCTGCTGGGTGTCCCGGCAGCACCACCTGAATCCTTTCAGCATTCCTCCCAGCATGAAGGATTTGGGAAATTCTGCTGCGTCTCTTGCAGGGAAGAGTCTACAAGCAGTGCTGAATGCGTGCTCAAGAAACACCAGTTACGATCCTCTTGGACATGGTCCGAAGAAGTTCATAAGGTAAGAAACAATTTTGTGGAGAGTAACTGAAAAAGGAAAACTTAAAAAAAAGAAAGGAGCTTTGTCTGCACCGGCTAGGCACTGGAGAACAAAGGCAACTAGCAAGTGGAAGGTAAAGATGAGGGTAAATTCATAATTGTGGGGGAAAATATCAATCTGCTGAAATCAGAAATCTTTAGATACAAGTAGAAGCTTCGGATATTTAGTGTGAAATCCTGAAATATAAGAAGTTTAAATTGCATTTTTCTTCTAGATAATGCTTAGACTAAGGTGATGAATGTGAGATAGTTTGCATTTACCACTGTGGAGAAGGAAATAGATGTGCGAGGGCCCAACTCTGCAGCCTGTTGCTTGTCGAGGACCTTGCTCCAAGAGGAAGGGATTGCAGCATGAGGCTCTGCATGTTGACACTTATTTATGAAGCAAGGATTTCTCTACATCCAAAACTTCAACATGTCACTTCACGTTTAATTAATTGTCCTATCCTTTAAAGTTCTAGAAAGAAAATAAACAATATCATAAACATAGATGCTTTTTATGATGGGTCTTTTGTTTCACTTCTGCATATCTCCTAAACTTTCAGACATACTGTGTGTCTCAGACAAAGCAAGCCCTCTCATGTTTGGGAGAGATTATTCTCACAAAAGAGAATCGCTTTGTCAAAACAATGAGAATAAGAAAGTTTTCAAGATTAAAATGTCAGGGAGATAAACACATTACTTTGAACTGTATTTGTATTCCAGAGCTGGTTCAAATGCTCAGGCAGTTATCTCTCAAAAAGTAAACATGCATGAAATCTGATCAGCTTTTTATTGTACATGGAATAAATTATGCAAGGCATTGTAGTAGACTCCTATACGGCTCATTTACACATCTTTTGATAAATGTAATATGCAGATTCCTAGTCCTTTGTGAGACATTATACCTTCGTGCATATTGATGCTGTTATTCTGAAAGATGACAGGCACTCAAAGACCTTTCTGTGTCTCTCTGAAAGCCAGCGAACCCCCTTACCTGGGAGAGACTTGCTCAGTGATGTAGTGATTGAACTTTCTTTTGACTTCGGTCTCATCGTAAATTTTCTTCTCAAAGTCAAAGAATTAAATATTTCAAGTAATTTTAATGGTGGTGTAAAGCAGTCAGGACAGAAGACCTGCGGTTAGTGCACAATCCAAACATTATTTGGAAGGAAGTCAGTCCTAATTCACCAGCCATGGGAATCAGTAGAAAGTTATTTCACTTGTGCTGGATGATAGAAATTCACATTAAATGGCTAAACTCTTTAAAGATAAATGATTTGGGATCCTTATCTCAGTTTCAAACACCCAGTGAGGCTATTTTTCAGGAAAGGAAGAACTCCTTAAGTATCTCAATTTGGCACACCGTACCTGAAGTGACAACCCCACTTCCAAAATGCTGGCACAGAGAACTGCTGGAAGCTTTTCACGAGTACCCATGTAACTGTAGTTTTTGCTAATACCTTGTCTGATAGGGCTACAAAGCAATATAGACATGTCTTGCTACAGAACATTTGCTGATAAATGGGATTGAAATTATGAGTATGCTCTTTTTTTCATGCAAAAATATTCCTTTTCCTTATTTGGCAGCAAAAAAAGGAGAATATAAAGGTAAGGAATTCTAGATTTTTATTTTGAAAGAAGAAAAGCCTAAGGAAATCTCAAGGATTATATTTCTATTCTATTTTAATGTCAAAGCTAGAAGATCTTTTTGGCAGAGGGGGAAACAAAAAAGCAAGAAAGAAAAAAAAAATAAAGCAGCATTTTGTGACACATACAGTTCTTTGCTTGGGTTAATTATTGGGTCAGAGCACTTTTCAAATGCCGGCCCACCTGCTGTCCTGAGGGGCAGTGCAGCGTGTTGCAGTCAGTGCCCTGCTCGTGCTGAAAGGTCCATTTGTCTGCGCCTCCCACTGCAGGTTTGAATAACCTTGGCTTGAAGAGCTGCCCACAGGGGTGATGCTGGAGGAGCCGTGGCACACCCTGCTCGGGGTCCGTGGCTGAGGGGCTTGACTGGGTGGTGGGTGCTTGTCCTCACCCACGGTCATTTTTTTAACCCATCCGTTACATCTGGGTACTAGTGGAGGCGCTGATGTATTAATACCAACATTAAAATAGAATAAAATTGGTAAACCGACCTCTCTGAGAAATTTTCATCTTGGTTCAGCCTCTCCTGTGGGATGAGCCCAGCACATGTGGGCTGGTGGATGTAAGGAGAGTGGGAGTTTGCTGGGTTACACAAGTCTCCTGCTAAATAAAACAGCTGGAGGACTGAAACAGAAGATGTAATTTGCTTGACAATGCTGTGATTCCACTTGACAAGGTAGGGAAGGGCTTTGTTACAAAACATCCCCAAGCCTAGACCTCTTCTCTTGATTCCCGGTTTCATTCTGGCCAGGAGGAATCGGAAAGGAATTGAGGAGCTGGAGAAAGAGGAAAAGAGTAAATTACTTTGTCTACAAACCTTTAGAGTATGGAAAAATCAAACTATTGCAGGTAACTGAACAGAAATGTTCAAAATAAGATAGAACTTGGTGAAACCTCCAAACAAGTAGCTCTGCTTTATAGTAAAGGAACATCTTAAAAGCCACACTACTACCAGGGTGGCATTGGCTTAGTCCTCATGCAAACATGGTCTCCACCAAAGAGCTTTTCAGCTTAAATTAAATTTCACTTAGACTTCCAGGACCTTGAATTCCTTTGCATTGCTCTGACACTGAAAAACTTTTAACACACTTCCCCGAAAAGCTCTATAAATCATTAGACATACAAAATTGTCATTTTAAGTTTGCAGAAATATAGGGAGAGATGGTAGCTGCTGTACCTGGCTCTGCAGTGCCATTCTACAGATGAGAGTAAATTCCTCATCTTTCCTGTGTTTGCCCTGAAGATGCAGCCAATGTGCAGGGTGAGAGCAGTCATTACATTAAAACTGTCATCAGGTCAACAAAATAGTTACTGGATCAAGAATAGTAGGGTTAAGGTAACTATATGTACAGAGCTGTATGGTCAGTGAGAGTATATTGATTGTTTTATGGGCTTGGGTGTGTAGGGTGCATTTGCTGGAAAAACCTGGAAGTGCGTGTATGACTGTCAGAGCTTGGAAGAGACTTTCATCCTAAAACAAAAAAAAGGAAAAACAAGAACAGGAAAGCAAAGAGCAGAGTGCAGTCCTGTGCCATTAGGAGCTGGTTCAGGAACACGCCTGCAACAACAAGACTTGGCAACGCCGCGGCCGTGCCAGAAAACAGCATTATCAGGGGGATTAATTCCCGGTGTCTGCCTGGCAAGAAACGCTTTAAAGACTGTTGTTAATGGGAAAGGATGGACTTGAAAGGGATCAGAGTAAAATAAAACTGAACAATTAAACAAACATACTGTTTTCTGGTCCCTGTTAACACCAAATTCTGGACTAATGAGCAAGATCAGCCTGCGGGCCCCCTGACTTGGTAGGACATTTGATAACTACACATTTTCAGTTAAATCTAAAGCTCAGTGGATGTGTTTGGTGCTTGTCTCTGAAGGGAAGAATTACTCACTCTCAAAATTACTTGCTGGCTGCTGGCATGGAAAAATGTTCTTTGTATTTCAGTGCCCTGGACAGGAAGGCTTTCAGATGTTTATTTTAGGTACCAATATTTCCCTGTTAAATGATATACGAACACCTGACAATTTTTTTATGCGTGTATTTTCACAATGCTCCTGTGGGATGAGTAAATATGATTAATCTATTTTCCAGGCAGGGAACTGAGGCAGAGAAAAACCAAGGCTCAGATCTGTGGAAATCTTAAAATGCCCAATGACATTCTGAAGTTTAAAAGAAAAAAAATATCAACCCCTAAAAACCCAACCTCATTCGATATTTCATCCATTTCTTCCAGCAATCCCCTTGGTAGCTTCACCAACATGCTGTCCTGGACAAGGAAGGAGATGAATCTCTCTTAAAAGTCAAAAAATAGTCAACACTTTTATCACCTTTACTATGCCAGCTGCTTCTATACCAACACCCATCTGTCAGGGCCCTGCTGTTGGCAACACCTACAGCTCCAGATCAAGCAGCTGAACCACATAATTAGTTTTACACTCCTAATTAAGATTCCTCTAAAAGCAGTGGTATAGCCAATGAGGCCCTCGGAAACCCAGAACCTCCCTGAAATCAGGGTATATCACTTACTTTTGGAAAGATGCTCATAGACTACTTGTTTCGTATAGTTCTGTCCTGACCTACTTTGAAAGATATTTCTAAAATAGCTTATCTTCTATAGCAATAATTGAGTAAGCAGACAGAAAAATAGTGCTGTGGTGCCCGTTTTCTGCAGTTGAGCAAGCACTGTAAAAATGTTCTTATTAATAGGAAAAAAATAAATTCATTATTTTTTCCAGAGGGTTAAAATTGTCAATAAAAGCTGAAGAAGAGAACAACATTTTATAGTGTTCCACCCAAACAATCCCCCAGAATATTTTGAGTTATACAATAAGAAGAAAAAATATAATTTAGGAGGAAGAGAGGGCAAGGATTATCTCTTTGCTGATTCTCTTGGTGTAACGTGTCCTTTCATGCCAAACTTGCTCAAGCGAGAGAGGCTCGGGCTCTTCCTTCTGCCCTACGTTCTGGGAGTTGCTGAGGAGCAGCAGAGGGTGCGTTGCATCCTCTCCCTTGGCACCTCGTGCCTCTCACTCTGTGCTGAAATGCTTTCTTGCTTCAAAGAGGGTCCTCTGCCTTAGATATTATAGCCAGAGGAAGCCAGAGTGAAATTTTTGCTTTTTTCGCTGTCTTATTCCTAGTTTTAAAACTGCATACTAAAAAAGCCCCCTCAAACACAGAAATAGGATTCTGTACTGTCACTATGGCTAATTTAGGGAAAATGTATCCCAACCCAAATTCCAGATAGGATATAAAAATTGCAGCTTGACTCATGGAGATTAAACTGAGTGTAACGTACCTGTTTTCTCACCCCCTCCACAAGTCAAATGCAAAAAAAGACTCGCTAATTACAGCTCTTCGCAGGCAGCAGTACGTTCTTGAAATAAGACTTCCTGTTGATAATTGATCTGCATAAATAAGCAGAGGGTAGAAATGAAGACAGACACTTAAGACATGCTTCTGACATCCAGACTAAAATTATCACAAGGAGTAGGAAAAAAAAAAATCGATGACCAAAACCTGAATTTGCGGGTCTTGCCAGTCTTTCTTCAGAACCAGGAGGCTGTTGGAACAGTAGCTCATGATGTATATAACAATCTGGAAATTATTCTCTGGTTCTCAAGCTACCGCTCATTTGGAGGGTGGGGTATGGCATTTTCCTTTGACCTTGGTGAACCAATGGAAGTTGTAAAAAGCTAAGAGTTGAGTTTTATTCTGTTTCTTCAGTCAGCGTTTTCTACAATGAACAAAATCAATACAGGGCAGAATCTACATGGGGTTTTGGATGAGTGGGCTGTAAAAAAACTTCACTGAAATGTTCAGAAAAGGTCAAGTGAAAAATAAAAAGGCAAGATGCACATGGCAAAAAAAAACCCCAAAACAAATCACCGATTTCCTCAGAAAGCTTCCCTTAACTCTTTGCAGGGCTTCGGTGACGGCAGTGCTGGCTATGGCTACAGTTTCTCAGCAAGTGCTTGTCAGAGTCACATCATGTTATGCAGGCCCCTGCATTTCCCACTTTGGGAAAAAAATTTATAGCCATTTGCTCTGCTCCTGATAAAGGTGGATCTACCGGCTTGCATCTCATCTGGTTAATTTGTAGTATCCTGCTCCATTAACTATGTGACAAATCGTACCTCATTGGCATAACACAGTGTACATATAATTTTCTAATGAAAAATAAAGACAGTTCATGTTTTTACAAACTATTTTTTTCCCCCCTCACGTAGTGCTAGATATCAAATTGTAACGGATGCAGGTTGATGATAATCTAAGTTGCCTACAGCAAAAATTTTGAGGTGGGCAGATATTTTCTTCCCCATTGCGCAGATCTGTTATTATAGAAATATCACAAAGTATTTAAAAGAATATTTGTAAAATGTGCAGTGTTAAGTAAAAATGGGGGTTACAGAGGAAAGAGTCGATTCTGAGGTTTTTGCAGCCTGTGCTGGAGGGTCTTCGTGAGAAGCTGAGATCCAGATACGTTGAAAAGCTCTGAAACAAAATTGAGAGCAGAGACTGCAAAGGAGATTGTGGGAACTCAAGGGACAATTTGTAGCTGTGACTCTTTAGAGCCGTAAAATACTTTGCAGGAAAAGATGTGCCATGTTATCTGCCAGAAACACCCACCACCACGTAAGCGCACACAGAACACACCTGGGTACTGCCTAAAGCCAATGGATGCTGTCTTTAAACCCCAAAATAGAACAAAAGCCCTCTGTAAGGCAGAGATCCACCTGCAGGACTTACACCCATCTGAAAACAGCCATCTTTTGCTTTTTGAGACAAGATTATAAACCTGATGCTGCTGTAGCTGGTTTTACTTAGCCCAAGCTGTTTTTTCTCTGTCCACATCTGAAGGGCTGTGCGGGAGCAAAGTCATGTCAGGTCCTGACACTGAGGAGCTCTTCTCATCAACTTTTAAATGCCTTTGAAGTCAATGCTGTTAGAGCAAAGCAATTAATCATGGCTATAGCCAGGTTGGCTGGAACACAAGCAGGGACAGTGATTTTGCAAAGATCTCTGGGCTGCTCAAAGCCACAGGTGAAGCTGGGGCACACGGTGTCTGCAGGAAAAGGGGGGTGGTGGTGGTTGCCTGTAAGAGATGTCAAGGAGTTGTCAGTTTATGGATGTAAAAGCTCTCCACCCTATGAAAGGAGTGTGTTGTCTCAATTTGAGGAGAATAACAGGCATGGTCTGGTACACCCACTGGAAAAGCCAGGAAAGCATTTGATCTTGGGTGCAGCATAAACAGCATCTTTCCAAATTCTGATTTTCAGCCTGTTCCCCTGCCCCAACTTAAAATAAAATAAAGATCATCTAAATATTCCCATTGAAAGTGATCGCACAACGGTGAAATTACACGTTAAGCGCTATGCTTTATTTAAAAAATGTTATATTATCTTGTCCATAGAAAAGACCTCCAATTTACTTTTTAATAGCCTACTGGAACTCAGGTTAGTTGCAAAACCCACGGAGTGATGACATTTTAATTCATAAATTTTAGTCTAAAAATTCTACCATTTAAAATCAGACAAGGGATATTATCTTTGTAATAAAAGGCAATTGAGAATTTAAATGAGAAATCAAATGCTTTTTCATGCTGATTTATTTTAGATTAGAAAAACTTAAACCAGATGTAAACATGAATTGCTGAAGCATGAAAAGGGAATCACAGCAGAGCAATAAATCTGAGTCATGTTGTTATAGGTGCAGATTTGCATTAACTAAAATAAACTGATCTGTAAGCTTTTCTAAAACTTAATTAATGCTGCAGAACAAAGCTGGAGATCAATTATCAATTATATCTTGGCACAAATAAATTTGAACTAAATTAACCATCCGAAAGTGTATGTTATCAATATCATACTGAAATGATTACTGTCATAGGGTAGAGATGGATCCCGGAGCAGCCTGAACACAGGCTCCTCCATTGTACTCAGATGTTGGAAATCCAGGAAGTATATCCGCAAATTCTAACTTTCCTTTTGTAAAATGTGTGTTTTCTACTGAAATAAATGATAAGCAAGAGACTAGTGAAGAATGAACAGATGTATTTTTCTCAGGCTGCTCAGGAGCAGACATGACTAAGTATTTTTTCTTCCAGAATAAGAGAATTCAGTGTTGAGCCGGTGAACAGCTATCATGAAATTGTTAGTTACTGACAACAATTTTGTGGCTGTATTAAATTAGTGAGATGAAGACGTAAGTTCCTTGAGTCTGATAACTCTTCAGGTAATTTCTTTTTGTTCCTTTTTTCTGCTCTTTCTTTAGGCTTACTTTGTCTTCCTTTAGGTTTGCAGTAATTAGGCTTTTTTATTAGAAATCTGTACCACGCAACATTGTCTACGTCATGCAGTGAGCATAAGAGATGTGTGTAGAAATGCAGAGTCCCTGGTTAGGAAGTTCATAAATGCAGATAAAACATTCAGGTGTACACCAAGGTGAAAAGTTGTCCTGAAAGACATATTTAAAATTTCTCTAAATTCATTAATTTACTGCAATCTCAACACTATTTGTAATGAGGGCATGCCTGAAAAATCCTATATCAAAGTATCCCAAATGAGATTCATGACTCCAAGACTGCATTCTATATAAGAAATAGAAATTATTAGTTCATTTAATCCATTGCATCTGAATCTACATAGTTCTTTGCCTGTAAACATGCTCAGTCTGAATTCCCTATTGTCTTTACAAGACAAAACTCTTTTCAGTTCAATCAGTGCACAACTTGGTATTCAGGTAGGGAGGGATGGATAGATGAATAGTTGAATGGGTGGATGGCTGAGTGGATGGATGGGTGAATGGGCAGATGGATGAATGGATGGATAGGTGGATGGATGGAAAGATAGATGAATGGGTGGGTGGATGGAAGCATGGGTGGATAGATATATGTATATATGTATGTATGTATGGATGGATAAATCAGTGAATGGGTGTGTGGACGAAGGGTTCTGTGGTTTCCTTCTCTTATCTACTAAACTGCATCTTGTGGAAGCTAAAAATACATGAGCGGGTGTCTTGTCACCAACATCATCTTTTCCATGATCTCTAATCTTTCTAAAAGCATGACAGATTCACCAACTCCTTTTCACACAGTTTTATTTAAAGCCAATGTCTCCATTTGAAGGTTTTATTTAGTGCTATTTACCCCCATCCTAAAAGTGTCCAGCTAATGGTGTAGGAGGCTGTGAGGCTGGAATGCACTTCAACCTCCACTTCAGCAAGGCTTTCAAAAAGTTTTCAAGGCAGAAATAAAATATCCCAGAGATGGGTTTAGCTCTCTTCAATCAATTGTATTGATCAAACAGTGCTCCATTTTAAGTTCTGAGTCAGATAACTCTAATTTGTTTATAAAGGGGTGTCTTTGAAGATTGTCTTAATTAAGTAGAAGGAAAAATAGCATGTCATTAATGTGAAGAGAGCAATATAGACAGCTAAATAAATATCCCATCACTGAAGACACTTGCTGGTGTTAAACTCTTTTAAGAGAATGATTAGGGAATCGCTAAATATAAAGGTATTTGTCCTTTGATCAAGGACTTCTGCTTGAGTCCCAACCAGATAACAGACAGCTTCCTCATTTGCTGTATTCACTGAATAGCAATGACTGCGTGCATGCAGCGCACTGGCAAATTCAGCCTCAGAAATGTGATTTATCCAAATGTTTGCCTACTGCCCAGCACTGGGGGGAACCGTTCCCAGCGGGGCCTCAAGGAGCTGCTGTAATCCAGGGAAACCACAGAGGTCCCATGACTCACAGGGGCTGATTGAGGCAAAAGTTCACTCTGATCATTTGCCTGTAGCCACCACCCACGGTGAACTCAATTATAAATTAAACACAGCATCTCCTGCTGATCTAATAGCTGTGTTAACAAAAATGTGAATAAGTAGTATTTCACCTCTCCTGTGCTGCTGCATCGTGTCCTGTGGGTATACAACCCCACCGGCTTCATTATACCTTGTAGGAAAGTGCTGTGGGCTCAGAAGAATTCTTGCCCCTCTAACAGTTTTTCTCTGTCACGGAGTGTTTCAGTATGTTGGTTGATCATGGCTTGTTACTTAGTTTTTACAGTTCCTTTGAAGTCATCAATATCCCGGCTTCATTTTGTGGCAGTTAGCTCAGGGGAGAGGAGCAGGAACATATCATGCATTCAACTCCACAGCTAACTGCTTATTGGGAGGCTGATCCTGTAACCCTTAATCAAGCAGAAACTGCTGTCCTCAGTGAGAGAGGGTGAAAATGCTCCAGGATAGTTCTTTGACTTGTTTTCATCCTGATACTCATTATTTGAAGATTACATATCCAGTAAGTACAAAAATAGGGGGTTGTTTTTATGTCTCTGCAAGAGAGAGTCATCTCATCTCGGAAAGATAGCTAAAGAGAAACGAAAGCCTTCCCATAAAGTGCAGTGAATTGCTTCCTAGCTACAAGACCAGCTTGTGGAGCTTTTATTTCCATTTCGCTTATTAACTATTAATAATGATATATGCTCTTTGAAGTACACTCTGTTTACACATAAAGAGCATAATGTAACGGCAACGGCAAGGCATAAGTTAAACCTGGATTTATAAACAAAACATTCTGAAATGATAAAGCAGTTACAAGCAAAACAACACGAGAAGAGTTTTGGTCACTTGGGGTACTGTTGCTGACTTTGGGGATTATCAAAAGATTGCTGAGTAAATTAGATTAAAATCACCATAGCACGCAATTAAATATTCATGAAAAAAATGAATTTTAAATATTGATGGTAATCTTTTCTTACAAACCACTTAAAAAAATAACTCTAGCATCGCTGAAATACAGTGGCACAAGTGAGAGTTATACAACCAGTAATATTCATTTAGTGCGTCAGCATAAACCATCTGCAAATTCTGAAAACCAGCCCCATTCCTTTAATGTCACCTGTGTGGGCCAAACCTTCCAGCCTGTGGTCAGGCTTTGCCCTCAGGTTAATGGAAAGTTTCATTTCAGAGGCAGATGGTGTATAATAAAATATGTAGCCAGGGCTGGAGTTCTTTCCACTGAGGTAGCCACCCAGATCTGATGATGAGAGCTTCTCAACAGGTCCAAGCGACAGGTTCAAGAGCAGGTTGGATGGGGCTTTGAGCAACCTGGTCCAGTGGGAGGTGGCCTTGCCCAGGGCAGGAGGGTTGGAACTGGATGATCCTTAAGGTCCCTTCCATCTCAAATCATTTCTGACTCTATGACAGGCCATAATTTCCCTGATGGGAGGGAAAGGTTGTTGGAGGCAATCTTTGTTACTCTTTGAAACACATCTGCTCTCTGCTGGGCATCCCCTTCTCCATGCCCTAACAAAGCCTCCAAGAAAGGTGGAAAAATACACACAGCAGATGAGATGAGGGTTATGCAACTTCTCATTCCAACAACAAGCTCTTCCCTTCTACTGACAGGAGAGACCATGCTTTTGTAAGGTCCCTGCTCCCACCCTGTCAGGTCTCATCGGTCTGGTTTTGCCAAGTTCTGACTCAACAGGCACAAGAGGGAGAGGATTAGGGGCAGAGAGGTTACATGCAGGGAAGGAACTGCAGGTAGCAATGGCTTTTCTCTGTGTTTTTCCTTAAGAGTCTCAGGAGCTGTGAACGATTCCAACTGTGGAGTTATCTAGTACTGCCAGAAAGGCAAGAAAAGCAATGTTAGGTTAGCTCTAAGGTCAAAAGTACCCAAAAAATGCATTTATAGGGTTTTCATATGCAATTATTTAGCATATAATTTAAAATGCAAAGAATAAACAAAGAGGAGGGATACTAGAGTGAGTTTTCTTTGTGGGTCACTGCAGCCCTTTCTGCTATCAATGCCGAGAAAAGGATTTCCCTTAATACATTAAGGATGTGATGTGGTGAAGTGATGCTGCTCTCTGGATGTGTTCCTGGGCACTCACTTGGCTCTCTGGGTAACCAGAGTGGAGAAGAAAAGGTGGTGAAACAAATGCATCTTCTAGGTCAAATCTTGGCTGCTGAAGTTAATGGCAGAAACCTCTTTGACTTTCCTTTTCCTGCTTCAGTGGGGTCAGGATTTCATCAGGAGGAAACTGAGCTTTCAATCTCAGGTTTAAAATAAATAAAACAATAACCAAGAATTGTTCTCCACTCTTGCACTCTGCTGAAAACAGTGAGAATACTTTGACCAGAGCAATTAACAGAATATGCAATTTAGGTTTAGATTTATGACCGGGCTGAAGAAAAAACACAGGCTTGTGTGTTTTTTTCATTGAGGTTAACGGTGCCTCATTCAAATAATTTAAAAATAAATAATCTACCATTGTTATTCTTTTCTCCATTTGCATTTTTCTTAGCATTCATTGTAATGTAGAGCTAGTTCTTATTTCTGTTGCTATGGAAGTCTTGTCTCAAGGCTTACCACAGAAAATAGTTTAAAAAATGTAAATGGGAGGTTGACTCAAAGCCATTGATTGTTTCTACAGAGTGCATTATAATTTCATTCTCTTCTTGCTATATACCTTTTTTTGGTATCAGAGTAGAAATTGAACTTCAATTTCAAAGTTATAACAGAATTCTTACATCAGAAAAGAATTATCTCAGTAATTGTAGGAGATTTTAAAAAAGTTGTGGGCAATATAGACCCTGAAAATGATAAGGAGAACCATGAATGAAGAAAGAATGGTGCACAACTCACTGACTTTATCAGTCTAGATAGTAAAAATATCTGGAGTTTTGAAAGCATTTTTTTTTAATTTATGTCCTTTAAAGATAAGAAAGAAAAAAAAAATAAAAACAACAAGCTTATTTCAAATGATGCAAAGAGCTCTGAATTTCTCTTTTAGGAATAGTACTCAGAAAAAATAGATTTAAAGCCAAGCACATCTTGACTTATACATTCTGTAATGTTGAGAAATGAATATTGTTTCCTACTGGTAGACTTAAATCTGAAGCTTTGGAGCATGTGCTCCAGAAACCTCATTCTTTATGTACTGCATATATGGCTTGGCTCTGTTGATTTCTTTGGTTGTTTTATTTACCAAGAAGTAAATGACTTAATTCCATGAGGAAAAAAATACAGCACTGAACTTTGCGGTGAAACTGTGTTATAAGAATCTCCAGGACAAATTAGCTATAAATCTTTTCATGCAGTATGAGGCCTCTTGAAGATAGGTGGTAGGTAGGCAGGCATGCAGATGGGCTGATAGGTAGAATGACAGATCTCTACAGGAATTATAAACTTGTTTGGAATATTGCCCTGAACTGCCCTGGAATCACAGCAAAGCTGTTCAGTCAGAAATGTATAAAGAGACTAAAACTCGATTTTACAATATTTGAGCAGGGAATCTAAAGACTTTTGGTTCCTGCAACATATAGGCTATTTGTAGCAATTAAATTGCTGGGTTATTCTTGATTAGATTAGAGAGCTGGGGTAAACGCTTAGCAAAATGCAATACTGGAGTCTGTCTGATAATCAGATTTGCATTCTTAGGCTCCTCAGCAACTTTTGAAAATGGATTATAAGCCCCTTGGTCACTTAGGTAACATAGGCATTTCTTAGGAAAATACTCAGAAACCCTCAATAACCCAGCAACAACATTAGCCACTGCTGGAAAAAATGAGAGAAAGAGAAAAAAAAGCCCACTCACAGCACCACATTCACACCGTGCTTTAGCAACCTGTCCCTCTTGTCCCGGCTGCCTCGGAGCCAAGAAGAATGGAGTCAGGAATGTAACATGGGGTTTTTCTGCACCTACATTACTTGGTAAAACTTCAATTAGCTACTCATACTTCACTTTCTATTGATCACAACCCTTCCAACCTTCACCTGAATGTCAAGCTTACCTTTTTCCTTGCCTATCTTTGGTTCAGCTCCCAGCCTGGTGGGTGGATCTGGTGGTTGCCCTCCTAGAGCCATTCCAGTGAGGAAAACGTCAGTTAAAACACTCTAAAAACATACTCTGGCTTTAACATGGCTTTTGAAACTATCTAAATTATAGCTTGCAGATTGGTACTACTCAAAATCTCTTTGGTTTCTCCTGTTTATTTGGACACGGCATCACGCCTGCAACCTTATTTTGTTCAATCACCAACATAACAAACAAGTTCTTATGCATGATTTGCTCATTAGTGGCTGCTTCAAACATCCCATCTCCTGGTACATAATCCAATTTTAAAAATAATTGGGAAAATGATGTAGTGTAATTAGCATTCAGAAATCTGTTTTAATCCATATGGCTCTCGATCAGTTCAGGAGAAGTAATTTCAATTAGTCATTAATTGTTTGGGTTTGGGAGGGAGCGGGGGGAGTTTGTGGGTTACGCAATCCTGCGATATCACCTCCTGTTGTGGCCGACTTGGCCGAGCGGCTCCATGCGGCAGGGAATAAGATCTTCCAGAAAAGACAAATTTGCCAACGATTCACTTGGCAGAGCTTTTTTTTTTTTTCCTCCCCTTTGATTTATTTCGAATGCGAGGATCTGATCTTGCACCTTTTTGAAGTTGGAGCAAGTTTAGCAATTTGCTTCTGCAGAGGTGCGCTCGGAGCTGAAATCCCAGGTTAATGCAGACTGACACAGCCGCTGGAAGCGGGCTCGTTAGAGCTCCTGCCGTTCCTCTCTGCGTGTATGTGTGCATGCATGTGTGAAAGTGGAGTGCTAATGTTAATACCTTGGCCACCTACCAATTTCAGTAATGCCACATAAGTAAAATTCACCCAAAGCCTCAGCCAGGAGAGCTCTTCCCAGCCAGCCCGGTAATGCCCTTGGTAAGTGGCTCATTTGTGGCGTTGCCGAAGTGGATACGGCTCTGTGAGATCTCCTCCTTAGTTTCCCAGGATGAGCTAAATAGGCAAGAAGTATTAGTCAAAAGAAACAAATGAGAGCAGGCATTATTAAGGTTGGGAATATCTTTATAAAACTGTCCTGTGTGGATAAATGGAGATTTTTATTGCTATGCAAATGACTGTTATGTACAAGTCTAACAGGCTGCGGTGGAGATAAATCATTTAAATTAACTTAATCACTACATATTCTGTTAAGGGTTTATCTGAAAATCTCATGAAGCATCACTGCTAATGGCTGATGTGTTTAGGACATTGTTTTGAAACTCAGAAGTCACAAAGTTTCAATCTGACAAAGGAATAAAATCCTGGAAGCACCACAGCCTGATTGTATTTTGGATGCTTCATTTAATAACTCCTCGGAGTAAAAAAAAAAAAAGACAGTATTGGGATTTATGTGCTCACTTCAAGGTATTCCACAATTCATCTTGAGAAACTCTGAGCATTTTCTTAAGCAATTTAAAACAGAGTGATTTAAGGTTGGTAAGTATATCCATTTCTAACTCATTGTTTGTGCATTTTTCTGGTAAATACCTGGGGATGTTACAATTAGCGCATTGCTGGGTTTGCCAGCACTGGAGCAGCCCCTTTCTCACTAACTTCATTTAACAAAATTTCACAAAAAACTCTGTTGATAGAGGATTGTGCTGTACAGCTGGATTGAGTGCCTTTCTAGGATACCTCACCCATTCAATTCCCCACCTGGGAAGAGTGGACCCAGTGTAGACCCTGGGAATGTGCCATACCTGGCATTTCACGTCGGCACCGCTCAGCTCCCCAGCTGGAACTCACACCACTGAGAAGTCCGACTAGCTCCCATAGCTCCCATTTTTTTCCCCTCTGTATTAGCTTTAATTGTACTGGCTAATACAAGGATTTAGTGGATCAGCTTGGGCAATATTTCTTAATGATATAAAGTAGCGTGGGAGGACAGATCTTGAAGCAGAGGGTTGAATTCTCAGGCTTAATGAGACGCCGGTCTTTGGCTTATCTATTCAAGCAGGGATTTTTATTGACAGAAAGAGCATGAATGCAAGGTTTGGAAACGAAGCAAATATGGCAGCAGCTTCCCAGAAGATCACCTTGACTGCAGCTCCCTGCAGGCAGATGATGCCCACTCTGGCCTCAGGCTGCCAGGAACCTTCTGATGATCCCCTTCCTCAGTCCGAACCTAAAATCCAAATATTTGAGCACATCCTTGCCGTGTAGTCTCTTTACAGAGCAGCTGGCACAGGGGCCTGCTTCTGCTCTCCCTTTCTTCTCTTCCCTCCATCAGGAATTTTCCACTTAGCACCCCCTTCACCTGCTCCCCTAACTTGTTGAAAATCGTATTTGTTTTATTCAAAATGGACTTAATCCTCCCAGAGCTGTGCCAGGGCATGCAATAAAGGAATGCATATCCGTGTGTATATATATATATTTGCTCATGACATTCTTAGCTACTGTAAATTGTATGCATGGGGGTACATTTTCCAAGCTCGGTAGTTTAATACAGTCTCTCTACCCACATAATTTTAAACTGAATGAGGGGAGGTGGAGATGAGATGTGGGGAAGAACTTTGCTGTGAGGGTGGTGAGACCCTGGCCCAGATTGCCCAGAGAAGCTGTGGCTGCCCCATCCCTGGAAGGGTTCAAGGCCAGGCTGGATGGGGCTTGGAGCAACCTGGTCTGGTGGGAGGTGTCCCTGCCCAGGGCAGGGGGGTTGGAACTGGATGATCTTTAAGGTCCTTCCAGCCCAAGCCATTCTATGATTTTATGATTCTATGACAATTTTACTGCTGTTGTATTGCTGAGGCTGGTTGGGGTGGGCGCAGCAGCTGCCTCCCTCTCTGGGCACTGATATCAACAGGTCTGCAGAGGAACGTGACATCTGGCTTTGATGGCGGTACGGTGGAATAATGTTAAACAGCATTAAGATGAAGAGGGTGGGAGCAGGGTTTTACAGCTCGGGTCCCAGGAGATGCTGAGCATCTGCCACCGAAAGTGGAGGGTTTGATGTACAACCCCGAACCCAGCATGGAAGGCGACAAAGCCAGTGACACGCAGGTTCTTATATCTGATGATCACATGGCACGCTTTTAAACCTATCAGGAACACTCAAGTACTACCGCTGCACTTCTTTATGGCTTTAAAACTGATGTGAATTTACATGCAAATTAGGTGCAGCCCTCGAGCTCCTGGCCACTTGCCACTGCAGCCTTCGATATTGCCCCTGAGTCGATCATCTTTTAGAAGCAAGCCATCAGTCATCCCGCAATACCGGAGGAGGATAATTTCCCTGCATGAGCTGCATGAAGATGGCACTGCGCATTCAGCACAGCACAGCCCCTGGTGCTCCGCTACCAAAAGGATGCAGAGGAAATAGTTCTGCTTGCAGGGGTCGCTTGGCTGGCTGGCTTCTTTTCTAGGCTACTGAGCAGCTGCAGAAATTGGGTTTATAGGATTAAACCAATAGTTTTTTGGAAGGGAAGTTCAGCTTTCTCCTGGATTGGATGCTCAGATGAAAAGTACAATTTAACTGTCTTGTGTACATTTCCTGGTACAGCTCATTGAAAATACTGTATTTCTTCCCACTTTACTGGTTTATTGGCTAAATTTACTTGCCCGTAAGGAACATCATAGAGTGAAAGAATTCCTAAGTGCATAATCCCCATAATAACTGGTCATCCCTACAAAAATATTTAGGGGGAACAATTACTGCTTAAGACTCATTACAATTGGTTTCTGCTATAAATTCCTGCTGTTTACGGCTTGATTGCTTGTTTTAGTGCAATGTTAATAATGCAGCAGTGGATAGAAAGAGTTGGTAATGGGGTAATGTGTATTTATGGCATATATGTCCAAATGATCCTTAGTGCACGGTTATTTGAAAATAAATAGTGTATTGATTGAAACAGCTATGGAACCAAATGGTGTTTCAACATGTGGTGGTAGTTGATGATTACTTAGAAGCCATTCTTTTTGTTGTTAATATAGCAACTAGTCTAATTTTAGCTTCCTTGTATAGAAAGACAAATCCACTTAGGAAAATATGATAATGTTTTCCAGAAGTTTCTGTATCAGTTTGAAAATTCTGCCTCTGATGGAAAGACAATATTCATCCATATGTCCCTTCACAGGGAGATCTACATAGTCCCATTTCAACATGGTCAATACCAATTTGAAAGAGATTTTAAATGGCATTTAATGTAGCCCTATTAGTAATACTCCATTAAAACCACATAATCTTCTGCTATGGGAAAAATCAACAGAACCCATTACCATGAGCTCCATGCCGTGGAAGCTTATAGGGGATAACATCCAGCAGTACCTTGAAGTTTTGGCAGTGAACTCTTTCACAGCAGTGAACTCTTTCACTGCAGTATTTTTGGGTAAATGTATGAAATTCATTAGAAAGATGAAAAAACAATGAAAAACAAAGAGTGGAAGATTCTCAGATTAATGGGTTCTTCTCTGTGATTCAGTGGACCCTGACCTCATATTCAGTTTTCTTTGTATTCTAAAACCAGCAGATAAAATTCCTACAGAAAGGAAGAGCTGAAATAATTTATTTGGTTAACATCTGATCATAAAAAAAGATAAACAGTTATGAAAAGGCTGGGATGGGTTGCAAATTTGGACTAACTAAAGCACCAGTTTCAATTAGAAAACATAGCGATAAATTGCTTGGGTTTTAATCTCAAAATGACACATGAAAAATTAAAGATGATTTTTAAAATGTTAACAGTCTATATTCTGACCTGCAGGCAGTAGAATTGGGTTTTATCAAATATTTGGGATGTTGTGATGTTTTACCCAAATATCTGGTATTGATATTTACCACTGAAAAATGAATCCCAAATATTTGGTATTGACTCTTGCACAGGGATGTAAATATTGACTCGCAAAGCTGATCTCAGAGAGAAAAAAATAATTTGCCTCTCTCTGTTTTGCCTTACAGTCAACACACATTACAATTACCAACATCACTGTTTAGTACTGTGATTTTACATTTCAGAAAAACATAAATTAAAGACGTCTGAGGATGCGTTCACTCTCCAAAGTATGACATGCCCAGCGTTTAACCCAAAGCCGCCTCTTGCTACCTCTAACCTTTACTTTTAAGATCCCTTTCAGGTAGGTCACAGCTAAGAGGAGCACAATACCTTCTCCTGTAGGCATTTTTTAAGTGCCATTAGAGACATAAAATCTACAGCCATCTGTCCCTTGGCCTCTTTTATAATCCATCAAGTATTTTGGAGTTGTGATCACCTATATTAAGAATTTCCAAACTACCAAACCGTGAGGTTCAATCACACTTAATTGCTTGCCTGCAGCATGGGAAAGCAAAAAGTTGAATTATTTCTTCACTTATAAACCTTCTCTACAGCACATGTCCAACTTCCTAGATTTCAGAACAAGTACCTTAATACCTGGTAGTTTAAAATGGAAACAAGGATAAGCATTTAGCCAACAGCAGCGGTGTTTTTTGCTCTAGGAAGGCAGAAAGCAGCACCCAAGGATACTGCTTTGGTAATTGGAATGGTATTTAAGGGCTTGGGTTTTTTGGGTTGGGTTTGGGGTTTTTTTTGCATAGGAAAAAAATCAGGGTAATAGGGCATTTGTTGAAGCAGTTGTAAAGTCAACCCAGTTTCTGTAATTGCCAGTACAAGTCTAACTGCGCAGCCCGCAGCAGTTGCACCGCTCCAGCTCTGTTTATTGATCCCTGTGATTCACTGTTTTTGCTCATGGGCATAAGTCAGCACTTTCAGCGGATCAGCACAATGGCTGAAGGATCAATCATTACTTCCTCCCCCCTGATCCATTTTAATTGTGATATCAAAGATGAAGTAATCCTTTCTCAGGTTAGAAGATGTATATTTGAAGCCGGGACAAAGCTGCGTTATAAAAGCAGGGAGACGCCGTTCTGCAGATCTAAAGGAAAACCTCACTAATTTCAGGAACTGACCTGAAAGGAGCAGCCAGTGATGCTGAGCTTAGTTTAAATTGTTACAACAACCAACTCAATAAATAAAGTGCTTCACTTCCCTCACCTCTCCCTTGGCAGCAGCCGAGAACTGAAAGGCAAACCGTCTCTGCAGGACAATGGTGCTCAAGGGAAATTATTAAGCTCAGACTCAGAGTCTTTATTTTGACATTCAGGAATAACCCAGAGTGCAGACATGTTATCAGGCATGTGAGGGCTCAGCTCCTCTGAACTTTAGCTGTGTCTTCTCTTTCTCTCTGTCTCTCTCTTTTTTTTTTTAATTTTTTTTTTTTTAATTTCTCTTTCCTTCCACCCACCGGAGTGTTTAACCAATGAGAAATAATTGAGAACCAGGACAGCTGCTGGTTGTTGTACTTAATGGAGAGGTATTATTAAAGGGCTGGGATAGCACCTTGGCTGTAGGATTGCTCTTTGTGGTGGGGTTTGGCTTTTTGCTTTGAGGTGTGTCCTCTCTGGTGTTAGCTGTGTGGGATATTAAGGTTTCTGTGCTCCTCATAGAAGATTGCTCTGTAGCTTCTGAGGCTTTGCTGGCAGGTATCTGATGGAAGGAGCCTGTATGTGAGCCATAAAAAGAGGTGGAGGGAGAAAGCAGACTTCTTCAGGGCTTCTGGTGCACCATCAAGGCAAGGCACTCAATCTCCTAATTTTCTCCCACCCTGTCTTGGTTTCTGCCCATTCTCTAGTCCTAAGAACTCTTCTAAAGACGTTAGAATTGGTAAGTCCACAAGATCTGCTGTAGGCTTTCTTATCTAGCAGAAGACATCTGGCCCTTGCAGACAGCCTCCTTTTCCCCAAGAGCAGACGAATTTCAGATGTGGACCAGGAGAATCAAGAGAGGATTTTTGTCTGGGAAAGAGCCTAGGAAATTTTAGGCTGTTTGGTTGCCGCTCAAAAGGTGTAAGTAGGATAGAAGAAATTAGGTGCAAGGAAGGCAGAAGAACCTGCAGCTGCTCTTGTTCCCTTTGGGTTGCAAGAGAGAGTTGGGAAGAGAGATCAGCCAGGTGGGGCGCCTGGAGATTTTGATCCAGAGAACAACTGCAGCAGTGCAAGGGCTGCAATTAAAGGATTTCACTGGAGAGGTGCAGAATTTTCCCCCAAGGTCCTGACCAAGTCAGGAGGACAGATGCTGGCTGTCACCATAAGGAGGAAAACTGTGAGTGGCTAAAACTCCAGGCATCTCCATCTCGCAGCCAGTGGAAAGGTGAAGCGAGGGCTTCCTGGTCTAATTAATTTAGAGTGGCCTGCAGATAAATCAAGGCTGAAAACACATTGCTTGCCCTGGCTTTGAAATTACATTTTGGGCACATAGTGATCTGGTGGCTTCTGTACAGGGCTCCAGCAGCACTATCTTATGGCAAGAGCAGGTTCCCCTGGTTCCTGCTGAGCTGCCTTTTACCTGGGCCTGACACACACCTGGAAGCAGCAGGCTCGGGACCTGCTGCAAGATTAATTCCTTGCTTATTCATGAGAAATTTACTTACCAAAAGCTTTCTGGTGAAGGGGAAGCTGCTGGCCTCTCTTAGCATCCCTGCGCTCCCAAGAAGATGTTGCACCAGCACCCACAGGGGTTCAAGCCCAATTTCAGATTTCCCTTGACCATAAAGGGCATTAGCAGACAGGCCATGAGGGGCTCTGGGTTTTTTTGGTGGTGGTGTGTTTTTTTTTTTTTTATAATGTATGTTTTGTCAGATTTTGTTATCTTTGAGAACTGGCTATCATTCTGCCTTTTGGCCAGTGCAGTGCAGTTTCACGTTGTGCTGTGGGAGCAGAGAGATGCCAACCCAGAAGCAAGATTGTGTGCCCAGTACTGGACCTGGAGACTTCTCAGCTGACCCCTGCAGCACTCTTACTTGAAAAAGCATGAGGTAATTCTGGATAATTTGATTCCTCAAATTGCCCTTCAAAACTGGAAAGTTGTCCTTGTCTAATTTCATGTTTAACTGCAATTGCAATGGCTGACTCTTTTATATAAGTGATATTAGATTAAAAAGACTTCTGTCTACAGGAATCAGGTAACACATCCTCCCACATTATTTACAGCCACAAATGGGCAAAAATTCAAAAATCTTCTTATGTACACTTAAAGTGAAGTTGGAAGTGGTGAATCTGTGTCAGCACCGTCGCAAAGGTGGAAATGCTGAGTGGCAAAGGTATGAATGTAAATAAAATAGTCAGGTAAGAAGTGTCAGCATACAAAGCCAGGGAGGGACAGAATAAGAGGAGCGAAGCAAACAGGAAGACAGGAAGGCACAGCAGGTGTTTGGGCAGCAAACAAGCACTAGAAGATGATTTTATGGCAACCCTACAGTGAAACCAGGTCATGCTGCAGACGGAGGGAAATAAATGGACAAAGATGGGTGCCTTTAAAAATTAAGCTGTACAGAGCAGAGGTTACTGGAGGTAAAGCTGGCATAAAAATGCAGAGATGGATGGAGAGGTATCAACAAAGAGGAAAATGGTAGGAGAGAAGAGGTGGGGAGGAAGTGTATCACGTACTCCCTGTAGAGAAAACAATTATCACTTCTAGATAACTTTAATAGTCAGAATCCTTGAGATACTGTTATCAGGAGAAGGAGCTTGAAATACAGCACTAGATAAAAGCAAATCGGAGCTCTGACACAACTTGTGTAATAGCATCCCGCCTCTGTAAGGCGATGCCGAGGAAGTTCAGATCTTGATCTGCTGCTGCGTGGTGCTGGGTGAGATCCAGTGCTCCAGAAGTCAGCACAGTTTGATGCTCGGTGTATGATTTTCATTGTGTTTTACGTTTAAGGCAAGGCAATTTTCTGGATTGACAGTTTTGTTTGTTGAAAAATAGAATTTGGGGCAGGTAGCCTGGAGCTGAGTTGAGGACAGAAACAGTTCTGTTCTGATTTGCGATGAAGTGCTTATGTCTCTTTTTATTTTTTTTTTATTGGGTTTTTTTTTTCCATTTGGGAAGCAAGACCCAAACTGTCTCAAAGTCTTTTCAAGGCTGTTTTCTTCACTTTACATATTTTATTTATGTGTATATAAGTAGATTAGATATATAAGATAAATTTATGAATATATTATAATACTATAAACTATAGTTTGGTGTTCCTACCCTTCCACTTTAGCTTTTTTTTGCCTCTTGTGCATTTATTGTTTACTTTCCCTTTCTTTTCTCATATATACAGTGACCCCAGCTATTTTCTAACCTGAAATAGCTCTTCTCCCCTACCTATAGCATTGGAAACCAAAAAATTTATAGTCTGAGAAGCAATGTCAGAAAACACATTCTGTGAGTTAAAGGTATGGCTCTAATAACCCTGTTATCCCTTCTGCACTGAGCACTGAGCCAATATTTGATGTCCTGTAGGTTGGTTGCATCAGGATGAGAAAGCGCTGATAGAGCGGTGTGGTCCCTCTGATGAGCCCCTCTTTGTTTCTAGGGCACCGATCCCCCTCTACTCAATGTGCATTACCAGCGATGTTTGCTTAGCTTTACCTCCTGGGCAACTCCACAGCTCTTCTGTGGACCTGAGTGATGCCTCCATGCTGCCTTTTCTTGCTGTTTGTTCATTTAAAAAATTTATTTTCAATTTTTTTTTTCCCCACCAATGCACACAACATCCCAAAGCAGTCTCAGAACTTTGCACTTGTGTGTGCTTGGTGCTCAGGGGTGGTTTGCATGGAGGTTGCTGCTCTTCGTGCATTAATTCTGCTACTGCACTACTGAGAGAACTTATCCTTTGAATTATTTTTCTAAAAGATAGGGTGGTTTTATTCAGCTAGTGAGTTAAACCAGAGCTAACCCAACTTGCAAGAATGATCTCTCTGATCTGATACCTGGCTGGGGCTGGCTATCATTGCACCTTATTACAGGTATGTTCCAAATAATCGTAGAGGGTTTTTATTACTTCTTTTATTTATTTCTAATTTCTATGCTTTCAGCCTGAGTAGCCAAAAAAGAAATGTTTTCAGAAAGCTAACTCGTATTGTGGGATTTTCCCTAAACAAGGTGGAAAATCCCTCTTGCAAATCATGGCTGAGTATGTAATAAATGTCAGCTCGGTGTTTGCTTTGCAGTAAAAGGTTGCAAACTCACCTATGAAACCACCTACCAGAGCCATCTGCTCTACAGCAAATGCCTGTAATTCATGTCAAGGGTGCGTTTAAAATAACAGGAGAAGTGGAAGATTTGTGATGGCACTGAGATGCTGCAAGGTTGCAAAGAGAAGGGCCAGCTGCTCCTATCTCACAGCCAAAAAGCTCCAGGAGCTTTGGGGGAATCTGTGATTTATCAAAGATACTGAAACCTTCCTCGGGTGTTCAGGTAGACCAATGATTCTGTGTGTCCCTCCTTCCCAGCTTCTGGCTGAAATGGCTTGATTAGTTTGTAGGTTTTGTGCTGTCTTTTTATCTCAGGCTTTGACAGTTGCATTAAGGGGAAACCAACTGGAGGAGAAAGGTGGTGTAGCCAGTATGATGAGCTCAGCGATGAGGTTAACATCACCTTGTTGTGCTGTGTGCCTTGCTCCTACCATGCTTTCTGCTGGGGTTGTCTCCTCGTCTCAGAAGCTTCCTGGTATCCAGCATGGTTCTTTTACATAAAAGTAAAATAAGAAATTACTGAAGAAAAGCAGTGTTAAGTAGCTATTAAGCTAAAATGCTCATTTTTAAGAAGTGGTTCATGTTTGTTGCACAATGCAGAGGGAAAGTCCTTTAATTAATATTAACAATTGAGAGAAGACTATACCAAAAAAATACCCTGCTACCGCTTTCTCTAATCCACCTATAATTGTGTACCAAGCTCCTGGGGAAGCCCTTAAAACCTGAAAAAGCCTGAGTAAGAACCAGAAGGCAATTGTCTGCTTCAGCATCTCCGGCAGTTGGATGTGGACATAATCCAGCTACTACTGTCTTTTATTCTGCACTTGAAACCCTCTTCACCTCCCTGCCACAGTCTGGGCTGTTAAACGGAGTCTGTGGGGTGCAGCCAAGCACCCCAAATGCAGAAGCTGCCAGGGAGGAGGAAATTTGTTCCAGTTTGATGGGAAGAAAGTTGTCCTCCTCTGGACTTTCGTGGTGCAGACATATCCTGTCTTCAGAGACCTGCCCCTCTGTGTTACAAAGAGTACGTGTTTCAGGGTTATTAAAATAGAGATGACTTTGCCTGGAAAATTGTGGATCTGATTACCACTAGTTTGCACCACTTTTTACTTAAGTTTGGAGAAGGCAAACCTCTCCAGTGAGTTAATTAATTTCACTCAATTTTGACAGACTGCTTAAATCAGCTTAGAAGTGCCACAGCTGAGTAAACCCATCTAGCAGTTTATGATTGCTTCTTTTGGAAGGACCTGCTCAATACCAGCAGCAACTGAAACAGTGCGTTAAGGAGAACCACTTAATTAAATAACTGCTACAAGAGCAGACAATGGTAAAATGTGTTCAGTTCTTATAAGAAAGTGATATCAAATTTTAAAGAGTTAAGGATTTTCTTTTTTAATATTCTTGCATTTACCTTCATGATTCAGTGGAAGAAGTTCCACCATGTCACAGAGCTGATCAGCTTTTAGCTTTCCAGCTCTCCCTGTGTATACACAGCACAAATGCATTTCACAGGCAGAAGTTTGCAGCCTGGAGAAGTGAAGGCTCCGGGGAGACCTTTTAAGTCCCCAGAGAGGCTCCAGGAAAGCTGAGGAGGAACTCTTGATCAAGGAGTGGAGTCATAGGATGAGGGAGAACAATTTTTAAACTGAAAGAGGGGAGATTGAGATGAGATCTCAGGAAGAAATTCTTCACTCTGAGGGGGGTGAGACCCTGGCCTAGGTTACCCAGAGAAGCTGTGGCTGCCCATCCTTGGGGGGTTCAAGGCCAGGCTGGATGGGGCTTGGAGCAACTTGGTGTGGTGGGAGGTGTCCCTGCCCAGGGCGGGGGACTAGATGGTCTTTAGGGTCCTTTCTAACCCAAACCATTCTATGATCCTCTAACAAATTAATTGAACAGCACAGGTAATACTAAAATTGTGATCTAGAGCTATTTCGTTATCTAAACAATTCTGAAGTTGTAGTGGGATAACAAGACTTTTAATTTTCTCTTCTGACCTTTGTGGTTTGTTGGTTTTTTTTTTTTTTTTGTGGGTTTTTTTTTTTTCAATGTAGATTTCTGGTAGAAATCAGTGCAGCCTCTCAGGCTGCGAATCAGTATGTTTCTGAGCAAACCAGTTAGATGCGTGAGTTTACCATGTTCAAGGGCAGAGAAGCTCAAAGATGTGTTTCTCGGGGAGGCTGTGCCATCTCCATCCTTGGGAGGTCTCAAGACCCGCTGGTGGAAAACCTCGAGCAGCCGGGTCTGAGCCCTGAGGTGGCCCTGCTGTGGACAGGGTTGGACCTGAGCGTTCCCAAATCCCTTCCCATGAGGATTATCCTGGGATCCTGTGAACTGGGCAGAGAAGATAATTTTTCTAAATACCAACGGAGAAATTTTGTAGATATTGTAAAGGCTTTCTCCTGATTCACGTGTACCATGTTTTTTTTTTTTCAGCTGACCTCTCTTGTGGCCCATGGAAATATGAAAGGGAAAGCATTAAATTGATCCAGTCTGAAATGATCTATTTATTTTGGTGTGGCTGCCAAAAGGAGAATCAGGGTCCCTTCTGTACTGCAGAGCTGGCCAGCTGTCTCAACTCATTGGGACAGGCACTTAACAGAAACTGAAATGTGGTAACGCTGCCAGAGAATTTACTGTTGAAGTAAAATCTGGGAAAATATGGGTGGCTTTCACAAAAAACGAAGTGAAATACAAGCTGACCATGAGGGTCAGAAGCACTGTCCTGGGACTTCAACTCCTTGATGGTTATTGAGTCATTTGGTGGTTTTTTTTTCTGCTGCAGTTGCAGCAGAGGTGAACTTTAAAGGGGGGTTTGAAAAAGGAAAATGAGGTCTCCTTTCAGATTTTGAAAGGGGAATTCTTTCAGTCCATTTAGACTGGCATGAAATGCAATGCAGAACTGAGGAGTGTGACAGAGCAGCAGCCGGGGCTGTGTCCATATGGGTGTGGAGGCAGGGATCAACAGCTCCGTAATAGTTTGTTTGCAGCAAGAGGGAAGAGCAGGCAGTGGAGGGCTGCGAACAGAGGAGTCATTTGGCTGAAGCAATGAGCCAGAAAAATTATCTGCGGAGAAGGATGGCCATAAGTGAGGTGGTTTGGGATTTGTCAGGGTCAGAGAGAGATTTCTAATAGTCCAAGACAGAGGTTAATCAAGACCAATATGAGCACTTTGCAATGTGCAGTTATAAAGCAAAACTCTTCCATTTGTTGTCTAAGAAAGACCTGAAGAATGTTGTGCAGGAAAAGAACAGAATTTTACTCTAACTCCATCTAAGTTACTTCAAACGATGACTCTGATCTAGTGGTAGAACTTGTCTCTTCATAAACTTGGACAATGCTGCTTCTGGGAAGCAAAGGCAGTATTAAATGGTCGCATTTGTGTAAGAGATCATAACTTCTCCTTCTCTTTGTTCTCATTCAAGTATTTAGGATTCTTTGAAACAGTAATAGTCCTGTGCTGGTGATGCAGTGATGAAGATATAATCCAAGCCCAGTGCTGCTACTCAGGACCCATGAACAGCACAGTCAATTACCAAACATATTTCTATTTTACTACTTGAACTCGATTAATATAAAATGGTTTATTGGCAATTAAAGGGCTTATGTTTAAATTTAAAAAATGTTTGGGAGATAAATATTTGAGGAAATAGAAGCTATTACAGACACTTCCTCAGTTTAGATACTTGGCACGTCGATTTATTATTATATTTATTGTGAGAAAGTAAAATGACTCAAAAAAGCAAATGCTGCCTCTCTGTACAAATTGCCCATGAAGCGAATCATGAAGTGGTAGGCTCTATCTTGTATGGAGGAGTTACTCTGGGCAGCTGATTGCTGAGGTCCAGACAGTTCTTCGTAATAGTCTCTGCTGCAATAACAAGCCTAATGAAGAATTTAGGTGGCATTATTTTTTAATAACAAAAAGGAAGGGATGTTTTTACTCCAAGTTTTAGAGATATTTGTAAACACAGGCTCTTATTTCTCTCTTGTGTCTGTGAATATGATGTCCTGTAGTACAGTTTTCAGTCAACTTAATACAAGGCATCCTCCCTTTTCCTTTGTCCTGCTCCAGCAGTTCCACTGGGTCTTCCTTGGCCATCAGGGTCTCTGGTGCTGGACATCAGACAAGGCATTGGGTGTGTGCCTCTCCCATGCTGCCCGTCTCGAGGTCCTGCTTCTGCAGCTGAAGGCAACTGCAACTTCTCTTGAAGACTCTGAAGTCTTGTTCTTTGGCTGATGTGGTGGTGATTAATGACTTATTAAATCAGTATTAAACAAAGAGTGAGGGCATTGTGGAGACCTGTATCGGAAAGGTATCCCTCATATCTAAGTAACGAGTGGATGGCATTAAAAGGATGCAGCATATAAGGCTTCTTGTATAGTCTGGTCACCTATGAATGTGTGGGCAGATCTGCTATTGTCTCTGAAAGAGCCAAGATTCTACCTGTGTTGTAGCAAGCCCTTGGGAAAGTAACTCTTAACCACAAAAAAATACTTCACTATCATTTAGAATTTTGAAGTCCATTTGAAAAGTATTTGAAGTTACTGTTTATATTTTCAATATTTCTATTCATAAAATAATGGTATTCACAGAGTGATATTGAAATGAAGTTTAGAGAAGTACCTTGATGAATAATGATGGGAAGAAACCATTGTGGGAACAATTGCTACATAACTGCAGAGGACAAATAATGCACAGCTTGGTTCACTGTTTCTAGATGAATGTTTATCAAGGAAACAGTTGCTATACAAGTTTTCTCAGTGATTTTTCAAAATTGCACCACCACTTTCTTCTTCGTTTGCTGTCAATCCAATTTTTGGATTCTCTATTGATAGGTTAAAGAAACTTTATCACCTCTTGAGATAGCTACAAAAGAATTCAGGGGAATTTAGGGCCTCTCCACTTCAATCCCACTAGTGGGAATTCCAAACCTATGTTCATATCTGGAAAACCACTGCCTGACTCTGCCTGAGACGAAGGGGACTTGTGGGAGATCCAGTACTGGATTGCAGCCAAAAAGGCTCTGACCTGTATTGAGAAAAATGCTGGATCTCTTTGCTTCCCACCGATCTTTGTGTAGCTGATTGTGCTCAGTGTTTTGTAATGCTGTGTTCTACTGTAGGGACAAAAAAAAAAAAAGTAATTACACTCGTACAAATATTTAGCCACTTTATGTAATGCATCTGAAGTGTGAGCCAGCAAACTATCCCCTCGGTCCACTTATCAGTATTTTTTCCTGACTTTCTAACTTCAATTATTTTCTCATCATTGCACTGTTCTTCTTTAATGCATGGATTACATGATGGAACAGAAAATATGTTCTTGTTTATTCAAGGGAAAAATAACGCTAGTGCTTTTATTGCATGTCTTTATAAACAAAGCAACTTGCTTTCCAAAGTGTCTTCATACATATTACAAACATAGAGGAATTATCTAAAATACTGCTATGGTATTTATTAACAGATAATATTTTCTTTCCCTTGACTCAGTCCTGAAGTGAAAAACATCCTTGCTCTTAGGTTTAAATTATGTTTTAATTATGTTGTTATAAAATCACCTGTGACTTTATTAATCTTGCAAAAATAATAGTTTTTTCATGCACATGGTGGCTGGAGAACAGTAGTTTGTGTTTGTTTAAACTGCTTGTTTTGTCAAATTAAGTGCTTAAACTAATTAAAGACATTTTTTGGAACGTCTCAGCTTTAACCTAATAAATAAGAGGCACAGGAAGGTACACACAGACACTTCCTTATTGCCTATAAATCTGTACTTATTACAACTGTAAACTCTGGAATGTGGTTTTTAACTCCCATTTCATTGAAAACTATATTGGCTATTACTGATGCTAGATATTTGAATAAGAGCAATTTTGAATTTTGGGTTTGATTGCTTTTAATTGCGAATTATGCTGAAGCTGCTGTAGTCGTTATGTTAAAAAATATTTAATTAAATGTAAGTATCCAGCTGTGTGTATTTTCAAAGAGTCAAAATGCTCCAAGATCTTGAACAAAAGAGCAATATATAGATGTATCACAGGGTCTGCAAAAAAACCCCTCAGTTTTATTTTGGGGTGTTTCGTTTGCAGCCTTAATGATTGTTTTAGTCACTATTTCTTGTGTGCAATTTGAATTTTTGAAATAATAAGCAGAAATTAAGGACAGCTCAGCTAGCAAGTTCAATATATAAAGTGTCCTGGGCGGAGAGAGGAAAGGAGACTTGAATCATGTTCAAGCCTGGCTACCAAAGAGGGACAGATGTAATATGCCTTGACTTTTCTGTCCACTGCTGCCAAAGGTGAGATTTTTTTCCTCTCTTGATTTTTCTTCTTCAGTCTCTCACATTCCTAATTACATTTCTTCCCTGTAGAGACAGTGTTGCCCTCCTTCTATTTTCACTCCAGTCCCCATCCTTGTGCCAGATCAATATGAGATCCCTATCCAGTCGCTCTCCTCTCACTCTTGTTTCTTTTTTTTTTTCATAATTATTCCCTATCTTTCCTGTCTGCACTTCTTTCTTTCCCTGGCCACCTTTTCACTCATGTCTTATCTCTTGGGTTTCTCATTTGTCAGCGTCCTTAATCTTTCTTTTTCTGCCAGTCTCCAGAATGAGCTTATCTCTTCTCTCACCTTCCTTCCTCTACCTAATTTCTCCGGAAATCTGTTTCTTGATTGTCCCCCCTTTTTTCCCCATACCAGTGACATCCAGCCTCTTAACTCAGCCAGTCCAATTTCCCCTCATTTATATGGAATCTGTGCCCACTCGGATGTGTGAATCCTCAGCCCGTTACACAAACCAGCAAGAGTTCAGCTGAGGCTTCTGCCCAGACTTCAGGCATGGCTCCGAGTTAATGACTTGAGTTAAAGAATCAGCATTAACTTTGAATTTTCTGGCTTTTGACTTTTCTTTTCACAGCTTGACATTTTCGTAATGCTTTGTTTTTTCTGGTACTTCAGAAAAAAAAGAAAAAAAACAACCAACAAACCCAACAAAACAGGTGGGGGAATAAAAAGCAGAATGTACAGCCCTGGCTTTGGCAAGTCTGCCACCCCATTACAGCAGCCCTCCAGGGCTGGTTAATGGGGTTGTCCTTGGTCATCCTGGAGCATTGCCCCTCCTGGTGCCACGTGTCAGAAGAGCCACCGTTTGGTGTCTCATCCCAAAGCTGGCTTGGCCACCTTGAGTAGGTGTCACCTCAGGTAAAGGCCACCTTGGGTAGGTGGCAGCTGTAGACAGGCTTCTCAGCAGGGATCACATGGCCTGCTGAAGGGACAAGGAACAGCAACCAAAAAAAAGCTAAATAACTGAGGTGACACACTGAAAGACAGCCAGCAGGGAAGGGTCAGCCCGTGGGCAGAGCAGAGAATTGATTCTCTAACCTCCTAGATGCATCTCACTGATTTTCTGTATTACCTTGTCAGAAACCAGATACTACAGTAATAGCTAATTTAAAGGTATCAATAGACAGTCACACTCCAATCTCCTGAATCCCAGATCTATTCCATAGTCACACCATCGCCCTGTCCCTCCCCAGCGACATATTCTGCTTAATCTCTGTGCTGTGATACTCCTCTTTGAACTGTGACAGACTGGGGCCTTGCAAACTGTTTCAAAGGTATGATGTACTTTTGTATATTCTAGGAATGATTTCAAGTAATTACATACATGGATGCAGCTTTGCACAAAGGTTTTTATTTCTTTTTTTTTATTTTTTCTGAGCAGTAGAGATTTACTGGAGGGGTGTAGCTCCGACAGTCCCCACTGGAGCCCTACGGACTGTGTCTCAGGTCAGCGGGAGGTTGTGTATCTCCCCTGTATCCACATCCCAGCTGAGCTGCCTAGAGGAAACAAATGGAATTAAAAATGCTTGATTTGAACTGAATGCCATCATCTGGATTTTTTAAAATCGAATGGAATCAATTTGATCTGAAAAAAAGTTATGATAACGTAATTGGGGGTTAAAGTGTTATTAGGTCCTTCTGAAATGCAATTAGAGAGATACTATTCATGTTGTGAACAGCACGCCTTTAATCTTAAACTATTTCAGAAGCTCCATTTGCATGGTTTTTCACTCTGTATTTGCAGGAAAGTTTCAGCCTAGGTTAATAATATAGTGGCAGTACTTCACAATGCTCTCCAATGTACAGAAGTAGCTATTAAACTGTCAACAGCACTAAAAGATGATATTTTGGTGGCAATGGATAGGAACCCCATCTTCGTGCTCATGCTACTCAACATTTCTGTAGCTTTCAAGCACAGTCAACCATAATTTGTCACTGACTTGCATACGTGACAAGGGCTGAATAGGTAGTCTGAGCTACAACTGTGTCAATCAGGTTTTCAGGCAAAGCTCACAGAGCATCAATAGGCAGCTCTTCCCGTTCCTTCTCTGTAGCTCTCATGCTCATTCCCATTCACCAGCTCCCTGGAGACCTCTAGAGAACTTGCAGGACATGCCAACTTCCTTGCTGACGCTGTTCTGCTGATATCGACTTGCATAATTCCCTTCCACAGCTGCAGCCAGAGATATCACTATATATATGTGTGTATATATATGTACACACAATGAAGAGCAAATTTGATCTTGGTGCATCATTCAGGGAAATGTTTCCCAGGACTGAGTTGGCCACTATACGTCTGTCTGTCTGTCTGCTCCCTTTCTGCCTCACCTTTCCTTTAGTGTTGCACATATCCTGAAGGACATTTTCAACATTTGGTGCAGGGGACGTAACTGTGTTATTTCAGGTGAAACCATATTTTTTTTGCCATTGTTAGAAGTCCGCCATAGGAGGGACTGACCTCAGCAGTGACGTCTGTAGTCACCACTTTGAAACCCTACCACAACTGTGTTCTGGAACTAACAGCAAACTCTAGTCTGAGTCAATATCTAGCAGATTGTCACAAACTCTTCTGTCCTTACTGCAGTTTTAAGCTGGTGATCAGTCTTAAAAATCATTCAATATCATCTACGTCAAGTGCTGAATAAAGTCAAGATTTTCTCAGTCTAAACCAGTCTAGAATAAGAATATTGGGGGTAGAAATAAGCTTTACTTGGAAGTCCTCAGGCAAAATGAAATATACTTCATATTCTTGTGTCCAAGTTGGTTTTCTTTCTTGGCCTAAGTGGAATGATAAGAAAAAGGTGGGAGGAGAAGTGCCTTGACCTGGGTTGTTCTAGAAAGGCTCAGCAGCAAACATTATGAAGTCTGCCGTGAAATGTTCATCAGCCTAATTTGCATTACAATGTAATGGTTCTCTAGAGGAAATCTTGAGGTAAATGCAAGTTTTTTGGCTTTCAAGACTACCAAAATCACCACATGCAACTGGTAGGAGGATTTGTACTGTAGACTTCACTGAACCACAGGAACACAATAAAATGCTAAAATGATTTAAAGAAACTTATTCTTATCCTCTCTACATAGTAAGTCTTTAAAGCTGTCCTGAGTCCAGGAACTTTTTCTTGATTGCCTGGCAAAAGCGTATCTTCTGGAAAGGTATCTAAGAAATGCAGAGGTCATTAATGTACTCAGTAGATTTTTGTAGCAGATAATCACCTTCTCTGTTAGAAACATGTACCTCAGAAGTACTTCTGTCTCAGGTATTTTGTCCTTGTAAAGCCCTTTGTTCACTGTAGTCAAGTTAACTCTTAATATCCTTTTTGTTAGCACACCAGCTGGAGCCACGGATTTTTAAGACCTTTATCCCTAGTGAGTTTAAATAATTTCTGCAGCAATTTTCTGCACTCTCTTGTTTGCCGGCGTCCTATCTAGAATATGGATACCAAAAATAATACAGTATTTCAGAGGAGTTCTTAGCAGTGTCAGATAGATCAGTAAAATCTGTGTGTAAACAACCCAATAATGATTAAATATCTACATAGGTAGTTGATTATAAAATCCTTCATTGTGTTCAATGATTAGTTTTGTGATCAATTAATTATAATTATGGTCATTTTATTGTTAAGATTTTCAATTATTGTAGGTTTCTAGAGGGTAAGCATTGAGAAAAAGTAATGATGCTGCTGGTAACGATTTTAAAAACTTTAAATAAGAATATCACATTGAAAAAATCATCTTCAAAACCTTCTTTTAAGATTAGCACTGCAATGTGTGACCATTTTTTTTTTTTTTTTTAAAGTAAATAATAAATTTGCCGGGATCCGTTGCAGGGTTTGTTTCCCTATCTCTTGCTTAGAACATGAACATTTTGGAAGCCAGGTGTTAACTATTTAGGAGTCCAAGAGGTCATTACAGAAACATGCGCAAAACCACGTGCGAGCAGCGTTCTTGGAGGTTTCCTCTTAACTTCCCTCAAGCAGCACTCAGAAAGAGAGAGCCCAGCTTCACTATTTAAGTCCAAAAAATGAAACATTCATGTGCTGTAGCTAGATATCGTTGCTGTAGCCGAACAACCCATGCCTGCCTAAGGTTGAGGATGCGCAACCGAGTTCATATTCCAGCAGCAAAACCCGCGTTTAGGGACACAAAGTCCAACCAATCAGACTAAATAAATCAGCAGGCCCAGGTTTTATCATCACAGATAACCCTCATTAATCCAGCGAGCTTTTCCTGAAGACAAAGGACAAAATGAATCGCTTCATTGGAGCTGCCTGAGCGGCATGCTAATGCTGGGAGGTGGAAGGCATGAATTATTCATGCCCTTGCAGCCCAAGAACGGGCAGATCCTGTTTTTTCCCGTCACCATTGCAACAAGTGGCAGTTGTCCCAGCCGCGCTCGGGCCACCGCACGTCCCCAGAAAGCACGGAAATGCCTTGGGGAGAGGGAAAACCTCCCTGTCTCCACTGTGCCCGACACAGCCGGGTGGATTTTCAGGTTAAGCCTCACACAAAATGGACCCGGGAAACCCAGTCTTTCGTAACTCAGCTGCACTTGACCATAAACTACTCCTCTTGGAAGAAAGCAGGTGGCTTCGGTAAGTTTGTGCAACTTTTGGTGTTCTCTGAATCCACTCTAGACTCTTTTCAGTTTACAGTAACTTTAAGGTGTGTTATTTTACCGGTCCTTCTAAAAATAGCCTGCATTCTTTTCACTTTTAAAATGACTCAAAGAACCTTAAAAAGACACCCAATATATTTATTTCTAGCTGTAGTAAACAGCACCTACAAAACTGACACTAAAGTTATGATGAAGCTTTCTTAAATGAACTTGCATCATTTAAATTTTCAAAGCCCCATAGCACACTGCTAAACCAAAACATATTTCTAATCCAAGTCTGATTTCTTGCACCCAAAACTGAAACCAATGTGGTTCGGGGTCAAACTGGAGAATCTGAAAGAACAGGTAGAGTTTGGAGTTGTTTTTTTCATAAGAAATGTTGGTTCTGTGTTGTAACTTGTGTTGTTGCTCTTTATTCAGCTAAATACCTTCCTGACTGGGCTGGGAACAGGAACTGAGACCTGCAGGACATTCTTATTATGCATTAACTATTCTGTTGTAGCATAAAACAGTTGAAAAGCATTGATAACTTACCCAATTTTCCTAAGGATAGGAAGAAAATGTATTTTGTATGTAAAGCATATGGCAGTGACAGACTAAGGCTAGACCTACTGCTTCTTTGTAAGGTATTAAACTTGTTTTGGGGTTTTTTATTATTCATTATCAGTATACCTACCTATAATACTTTTTTCAGTTGTTTGTCTGATTTTTGCTATTTTCCAGTAGTGATACCATCAGTGTTGCCTGAGAACTCTCGGGTAACTCACTACTTGGCACAGTTAAAAAACTGATATAAATAGTCAGCTCCCAAGAGCAGAGGCCATGGAGTGTGAATATGAAATGAATCCTGACTAAGTTTTGCTTATGGATAACAAGCTCTCCCTCTTTTTATTTGTTTGCTTTAAATTACATAGTCCAGATTCTGCTGCTTCTACTTTATTTTCTTTGTTTTGATCATAAAGTGTTTTCTTTGACATCCGAAAGACAGCCGAATTTTGAAAGGATTAAAGTACAGCATAACGATATCTAGTCCTAGCAGTAATTAAATGCTCTGTGTTTTAAGGAGGAAAAAAAAAAAGAAAACAAACAACAAAACAAAGCAGAGGAGAAAATAAGGATATGTAAATAACAGGAGATAAGCAAACAATGGATGTAATCCTGCACTCCTTAATCATGGGAGTAATCCTTATTCACGTAAGTAATCCTGTTGGTTTCAATAGACTCACATCAGAGGTGCTGTAGCAGAAGGCCCATATTTTTCAAGGAGATAACTGTCTGTCTTACCTGTTTTCTCTGTAATGTAATTTTAGCAACACAGTTTATAGTGATGTGTTTGAATGCATTAGTGATAATATTAAATTAGGCCTCACCAAATGTCTATTCTGCTTCTAAAAGTGTAAAAGAGAAAAATGGAATAATGGATTAGATGTGTCAGTAAGAAGGTACAAGCCCCACATACTTTATGAGAGATGTGCTTGGGGTGGAACAGCACTGCTTACCCTCTTGACTGTGTTTGTAGATTACTCTGTGGTACACAACGTGTACAAGCTTTGCTTCTTTTAGGATTGGATGCAACTTTAGCAAAACATCGCTATGACACCAGATGTCTCACAGGGTACATTGGGTTTCCACAAGAGTGATGTTGATAAATATTGTTCATCTTTTGCATTTAAATACACGGGGTTCGTGGTAACGGCCTGTGAATATTTGTATTGCTGTTGTGGTCTCTGATCTTGCCAAAATAACACCCGTAGTTCTGCCTTGGGAATAATAATGCATTTGTACAAACGTTGTGGTTGTGTTGCCCTCCTCATCAGCCCAACTTGATGCCTCTGAGCTTTCCACTCCAAGACCATACGGTGCTGCCCTGTAACTACCCGTGTGCCCTTCCCCAGGCAGCGCATCTGTTAATGAGGGAAAACTAATTACTTAAAAGCTTTTGGTACAATGGGGGTTGAGAGGCATAAATAGTCATGAGCTGGTGCTCTGCAAGCCATCGGCCTGTGTTCATGCTGGATGCCAGCAGTGGTGGTGTGGATATAAACATTGCCCTGCCACCACCTCAGCCTTTGCTGGGTTAAGGTGTTTCCCCTGTGGAAATATTCTCTTGTGTGCTCCCTGAAGGGGTCAAAATAGAAATGAGTTAAAAATGCAATGGGTGGCAGTTCCAGATGGTATGCAAAAATTCCACTGAAGTGAAGGTGGTATTAAGTACCTGTTGGCCTTTTGTTGGGTGCTTTGAGATCTCAAGAATGAACTAATTGTTCCTTAATCAACTGTGTTGCATGGCAAAGATTTTGTTGTTTTGTATTTGCAGGAACATGAAGTCTTTCCAGGTAAGTCCCTTTCTGTCCCCTGCCCATGAGGTCAGCTATAGAATCACAGAATGGTTTGGATTGGAAGGGACCTTAAAGATCATCTTGTCCCAATTCCTAATCCTCAGAGAACCCCACAGGTGTTGTCTGCACATTAACTTGAACTTTATAACCACAGTTTTGAGGGTACTTTTTTTCTACACCCATTCTCCTTTGTTGAATTATACAGAGAAAACCAAACCACATGCAGCTTTTTTTGTTTAAGGATCTCCTGGGAATGGGTAGAGATCAGGTGCCCATTTTAATTTTTACTTCCTATTGGGAGTTTTAGAGGTGGCTGTTCATGCACCTTGATTGAAAAGTCTTTAAAACTTGGCCAAAAAAGTGCTCTAGTTCATTTTTCTATCAAAACCCATGCATGTGGTGATTTGGAGCCACCTGTTTTTTTTTCCTGTGTGCATACAAACTACATACAGTAAGAGGTGTTTTCTTTAATCACTGATATGTCATCCTCATGATTCTCTTCTTTAGAGGATGTCTGTGTCTCCTTGTTTCCCACCCAAAGCAGAGGGCTGGGGGGAGGTATAGTTTCCACTCCTTCCCTGGGATAGAATCGCTGTGAGAGCAAAGCTATGGGTATGCGCGGTGAGAGCAGTGGTAGGAGCAGGTTCTTCGTGGTTTGGCAGCTCTCCCTCCTTTGTGTAAGATATGTTTTGCTACTCTTTGGGGCTGGTGACACAAAGGCAGTGCATTGGGGCTGTTCTGCCCGGCTGTGGGCGTTGCTGCGGTTGATGGACTTCACTGCGTTGACCTGGAAGCTTCCTGAGGTTGCCTACTTAGGGCTTCCATGGAAAAGCTTGAAAAAACGGGCTAAGATATCTAAACAATACCAGCCCCCAGTTCTTAACCCAAGTAATACACAGAATAAAAAGTGAGTTTCAAAGTACAGGTAGAGGAAATTTTTTGGCTGTAGTTTGGCAGTTGACTGGGAGCAGGTGGCAGAGAAAGCGGACAGACTGGAAAAGCCAGCTTGCAGCCCACACAGCGTGGGGATTGAGTAAGGGCTGGGAGCGTGGCCCTGGGAAAGCTGAGCGCTGGCTGAAGGTCAGCCACTGACTTTACTGTTCCCCCGGGTCACAGCCACGTAGTGCAGTTTGGTTACTGGCTATGGAGCAGAGCCTGGAGCAGGAGACACATCCCATGGTCCAGTATGTCCTTGCAATAGGACACTTGCCATGTTCCTTGTGTGTAGGATGTTGGGGACAGCAGTGCCACGTGTGTGAGTGGGAAAGAGTCTGCAGAAGAGGACCACATGACATTGTGGATGACTTGTTTCGGTCTTTAACCTTGACAAAAGACTAAACCAACATAACTACCTTAATTAATAGTAAGCTTATTATTAGCTGCATAGTGGCTTCTAAGGGGAAAAGCTGAGCTGATATGACAGCAGCACAGATAAAAATGCAATGCATATGAAATTCTTAAAATAAATTTCTTTGTGTCTGGGAGCAGCCAGGCCTGGAGGAGTAGCAGTCCTCACCCTCCTTATGGTCTAGCCCAACTCTGAGCTGGTATCTCTCCAGGGCATGTTTCAAGAGTGTTCTTCTTTCATACAACATTGGTCCTGTTTCACATGACATTTCTGTCTATATATCTCTCCAGAGAGGGAGGAATGAGCAAAGGACTGTCACACCTATGTGTGTGTGGTCCTGGGCCCAAACTTTTCTCAGATTTCCATAGGTGATGTGCAACGTGCATTAATCAATCACGGTTGTGTGATGATGTAACACGTCAGTCATATTCCCACAGCTTGTAAAATTCATGCATGGAAGATTCATCCTCAAGTTTTGAAGCACATAGTTCTTTGGGAAAAAGCATTTCTCCTTCCCAGTGGGGTAATTAGATCAGAAATTAGCTGAGCTCCTGAGCATTTGTGTGTGTGTGCACCCAGCAGTGACACTTAGTGATGTCCAAGGTAGATTTGATTTCTTAAGCAGAAGAGTGGGCTGGGAGCAAGAGGAGAGAGCCCTAGATTCTTTTTTAGTTGAACTGCAGGTGGCGAAATCACTCAGAGATCCAGAAAGAAAAGTTCTGAACCCGAATGTCAGCCTGAATATATTTAAATGACAACTACTGAACTGTCACCTAATGGTTGACAGTAATTACTAACAGGCAGGAAGCAACTGTTTTCATAACCTGCATTTGAAGAAGTCTAAGCTGTAAAGCACATTGAGGGTCCATGCTACAGCCTTGTCATGTAGCCATGACTGATAAAAGAAGCATCTCTTCCAGGCCAGAATTTGCTGCAGTAGACATGTAAAAAATACTGATTGAAAACTTTGTATTTCCCAGCCTTCCAGGACTGACTTATCCGTAGTGTGCATCGCTGTATTGTGCGGTGCATGCAATTAGCTGGAGGAGTGGGTTCATTTTCATTCATTAGTTGACAGTGGTATCTTTCAAAATGATCTGCAGCATTATGAGCAGTAAAGGATGGTATGCTTTCAAAGGTTAAACATTTTGATTATTTTTAAGTATAATTTGCTTACATTCAGAGGAGCTACGTTAGGAATATTATGAGACACTGGAGTCTCCCTCTAGCAGCTATGGTAACCAACAACTGCTGGAAACTGTTTGGTATTTCCACAGTGTGAGGCATCAGTGGCCCCAGAGAGAAATATGTTATCTTTCAACCAAGTCTTTGATTGTCTCCTGAGTTGGTAAAGGAGTTGATCTACTACTGGAAAGGTACTCTCTTCAGCTGTGGGTGAATCTTAACAAACCTTTTCAGTTGCTGTCAAAGTCAAGCGATCTGCGTGAATTGCTCTGAATAACTTTGTAATTTTTGCTGTTTTTGCATTTCCTGGCAACACATCTCTGAAGAGCTTTGTTCTCACTGTGAGATCACGCTGGTGACCCCCTCTTGTGACACTGTCTGATACCTGGCAGTCCATCAGCAGCAACTGAGAAAATTCAGCATAAGCTACTGTTGGGTGTATGGCGACGACCACTGCCTGTTTTGAACTTGCATAAACTTTCCTCAACTCTCTGCAAAGTATGCATAGCCCCTTGCTGAATGTGTGTCCTGGCTTGATGGTGCGTTACCATTAATAATTAGGGTTCTGCAAAGGGCCATATCACAAACAACAAAAAACACTCCTCTGCCGCCTTTATATAAACCTTTCATGATGATTAAAGACCACCAGTGCAGGCTGTATAAGGGACAGAGAAAGTAACTGTGCAGAACATATATGGAATAAATAGTGATGTTAGCTATTACCAGTTACTTCGGCCATCTTCTGGAAGATGAAGAATTAAGTCAAGAGAATATAGATACAGTTTTCCTTGTATGTGCAGTGTAGCCCAGGATAATAATCATATGGAAAACAAAGAAGTGTTTTTAAGATCAATAGACTGAGCAGAAGGCAGCGCTAGCTGCAGTCCTCATGGGTACCTTCAGGTTCGTGTTTCAAATCTAACGATTGGAATTTAATTGATGGCATGCATTTTCATGCTTCTGTCAGTCCAGACTTCTAGTGTCTCTTGTTGCTGCATACGTGTGCAATAAAGCTGGGGGGTTGAGTACACAGCAACTGGGCATTCTGGGGAGATGGCTTGGCTTGGAAGTCCCCAATGGGAAGTAAAGGCAAGGCCCGTTGCCTCATATGGACAGCTAATTTCTGCAACTCTTCTGCCAATTGTATCTTCTGGATCCACCAGCTGCTGTATTTCGGATGTGGAGAAGGAGCCCATTCTCCTCTCCGTGTCACCAGTGTGGTGCTGGTACAGCTTTCCTCACATCCAGTATTTTAGCCACAGAGATGAAACAAACACATTCACAGCTGTCAGATGGTTCTGTGTGCAAATCACTCCTTCTCATAGCTCTTGTGCGTAGTGAGGGCTATTTTGGAAATTGATTTAAACTTTTTAATTTTTTTTTTCTCCAATAATACCAGATTTTAATGGGCAACGTGCCCCCACGAAGTCTTACAGAACGAGGATACTTTTTTCCTGTGTAGCCAGTTTTGTTAACAGATCACTTTTTAGGCTAAATTATACTGAAAGCATGGTTTAATCAATAACCATGTGGCTGGCTCTCACTTAGCTAAAATTTTGCTCAACCACCTTCTTGCTCATGTGACTGAGTGAACTAGACACCCATTAAACTGAGGGCAGGTTCTCACCTTCATCAATAATATTATGCAGCATTGCAAAGCCAGGAGAGAATTCTGCAGTGAGATCCCATGCTCACCTTCAGGTGACAGCACAAAATGTCTCAGTGCACCTTTGAAAAAGAGAATAGAAGCCATGGGATTTCATTCTCATTTCCTACACCTAGAATTGGATGTGGATAATAAGGTGTGCATTGTCACAGTGAGTACGATACACCATAGAGAGCATTGTGGATATATCTCTCATACAGTCCTTTCCGTATAGAATAAAATAGTTGGACGGAGATAGAAAACTTAATGGGAGAAAAGAAAAAGCTGCCTACCAGGACGGACCCAGCAAATTGTTAACTGCTGCTCCAGTAGATTTAGGAGGGTTGCTATGGTTTCTTTTATAAAAATCTTCCAGCCACAGAAATGACTCTTGCAAACAAGGCTGCGTGTGGGCGTAAAGAGACATATCACACGTGCAGGGCTGCGCACGCCTGCGAGCATTCAGTGCTTGGTGGGTGCTGACCGTGGCCAGCTCAGTCATTCCCCCTCCTCACCTCAAATTAAATTCTCATAACACAAACTGAGCACTGCCCAGTGGTAACAGCCATCCATTGGGGAGAAGGTGAGCAGGCATTGCTGAAATACCCCAACTCTGGTTTTCCTGTTGTAACCTCCTCGTTTTGTTATCTCGCATTTCTGAATTTCTCAATGCTGAATTTTTTAGGGCAAATGCTGCTTGCTTCAGGGTTTTTTCTTTTTTTTCTTTTTTTGTTCTTTCTTTGCTTGCATAGTGCCTTGAACAACAGCTCATGACCTAGTTCTGTCTTTTAATTGCTGCTGCAATATGAATTTTAATTCCAGCTAGAGTCCAGATGTATTGAGGATATGCAGCACATGTCAGGGCCGGTGCCATTGATCTCACAGGCCAGTGTTTCCCAGCCCTTTGAATTCAGGGAGCCTGTAACATTTTTGGAAAAAAAAATAATAAAAATCTTAAACCATCTTCACGTATTTCACTGTTGTCTGGTGATGGGAAATGGAGATAATAACTGTTAATCTAAATGCTAATATGTATTTTCTCTTTACAGATTAGTTTGTTTTACTGTTCTTTTAAGCTCTGACTAAAAATTCTGATGGAGATGAATGTGAGCCTTATGCTTGCATCCTCCAGTGCCCAAATGAACCTGGCCATGCATACTAACAATGTCTAGGAGCCCATGTCTGCTTACAGGTATTTAATATTTGCTTCTTTTCATGACTATTTTTGGTGACTTGTGGACATTGGTGGTAGCAGGTGAATGGGTCATCAAGAACTGTAGGTATTATGCATCTCGTGAAGATCATAACTTGATAAGCAAGGTATTAAATTTAGCACATTCCAAAACAGTACACTTTTTGGAGCAATGTGAACTGCGGTCACAGAAAATATCTTTATTTACTTCTCTGCACTTCAGAAGGAACACTGGCTACACTTACTGCATTCCAAGCATCCCACAGATTTCCTCTATCAGTTGACATTTAGCTGTTGTGCTCAGCTAAGATTTCCCTCTTTTGCGCCATTGAAATGGGTAGTGAAGGCAAGTTATCAGTATGCCTTCTACTGACTGCTCTAGAAAGGGCTTAATGTTAATCATTCTACAATTGCAGCTTGTGAAATCCTTTGGGAGGAAAAAAAAAAAGCATTTTTGAAAACATAGGCTGGTTTATGTTAGATGAGATCTTGAAATGCTGGGATACACTAGTACTCAGTCAGCATAGAAGTTTAATTATTCGTATTAAAGAAGCTGCAAAATGGAGAAAAAATAGCAGGTTTTGATGCACACATAAGCGTGCCCTACCCAAAATATACACCTATAAGGCATACATGCACAAAGGAGTTTTTCTCTATATTATACCAGTTGACGTAGAATGCAGAAAAAATAGGGTCTATAATGCTCTGGAGAGACAGAGGAGGAGCAGAAAGCTGAGGACACAGTCATGGACAACCACTGGAGATGGCGCTGAGAGGAGAAACCCAGTGAAGGACAGCACATTCATTGAGTGCTGGTAAAACGCTGGTAAATCTAGACCTTGGAGCAGAGCAGCTGCCTGCACTGTGGCTCCACGGGCTCTTCTGCAGGCAGTCAAAGCTCTGCATCAGCTTGGGGAAGGTGCACGGAGGACAATCCTTGTCTTTGTCCTTACTTTTTCCCAAAAACTATTTGCCAGACACTGGTGCTTGCTAGTCACTCTTCCAAGCAAAGATTTAAAAGCACAGGTACATCAAATTGTTATCACAGCGATATATTACAGATAACGACGTCTATTGCAAAGCATTCGCACAGCAGACATAATATTACTGCCTTATATTATTGCTGATATTTGTTGTACAATATTACTGTATTTATTTAGATAATTAAAATGCATTTTCTGCCAAAGATATGGTGAGCAGGAGGGAAAATCACCTTCTTGGGGAAGTGCCTCACAGCAGCATGACTAAAAAAAGGAGATACTGCAGCCTGAGAAACAGGAATCTTGTACATTAATCACAGAGACCCCTGAAAAGCTGTGGAATCTTGTAGAAAAGTTTTCAAAATATAAACCAGCAATATAGCTGCAAAAGAAATCTTTTTAAAAGGAAGTCACCATAATATCACCTACAAAAAAAAAAAAAGGCATTTTAGAACAGCAAATTAATCTAAAGGTTATGAGTAAAATAGGAGAAAGATGCTTCTGTGCTCAAAGGATAAGTACTTTTATGTTTTGGGGAAAAGACCTTCTGTTCTTCACCCAAAGGGTTGAAGCTTTGCCTTAAGTGCAAAATTCAGCCTTGGCCTGGGGAGTCACTTCTAACACAACCACGCTTACACCGTTTTCTTGATACCCACATTCATGATGGCAACGAGGGATCATTAAATAAGGTTTGATCTCCTTTTTGCCTCCTCTGTGGAGGCAGGAGACCGTGTTTGCTGGCCAGCAATCCGTGTCAGTCTCTCGTCTCCTCTTTGAGTGGTTGATGGCAACTTCTACGCCGCCACGCTGCCCAAAGCCAGAGCCTTCCTTGGCAGCAGAGCCATCAGCAATCGCTTTCATGTGCGTTGCTCCTGTGGGAAACGTGGGCTGATTCGGTTATTGTATGTGGGAGGAGGATGTGAGAACACCAGCCAAACACGACTGCAGGTCCCTTTTCTCTTGCAGGTGGAAAGATAAAAGGGCCTGTAAATGGGTCTCTGAGCCCTCTTCCATAAAACCAGGGTTTTTTTTTTTCTTCCTCAGGGCTCATCAGGGGGCTGGGAGAAGGGCCCCTTCTTGCACAGCATCTATTGTTGGTGTACGGTGCAAGGGCTCCAACACAGCAGTACCCCAGCTCCTGTTTGGGGCATGCTAGTGACTCCAAAATTGTGTTGTTATCTGCAAACCTCCCCCAGAACAAATAAGAATGCTTGTGGGAAGCATTAGTTAGGGCTTAAAGTGTGGGTTGATAGACTCGTGCAGAGGCAGGGAGCTCTTTTGGTGGCTCATTCCAGGAGCTCATCCAGCTCGGGGAGCAAAAACGAGCCAAGGGGGAGAAACCCGAGGAATCGCTCTGCGAGCTGCGGGAAAACTTGTCCTCCTGTCTGTGTTTAACAGGCTAGTAAATGAAGTCCTGTCCTGGGTCTGCAAGAAGCAGCTAAGGAGTGAGCATGAGGGACTCTTGTCTGCTGGGACCACCTTCCAACCCTTCCAGCCCATAGATGAGCACAGCAGGTTCCTGTGTAATGACTTAGTCTTAATCATCTGTGCTCATTTACTGTCTGGAATTTCTAGGGAGCTTCTCTGCCTCTTACTCACATGTGAATTCTGCTTTATTACTTTTAGTGTTGTTTCTCTTCCCCTCTGTGCTCTTCAGGTAGCAGCTCTGTTGTAGCATGTTTTCGGAAACGAGCAATAATATTTCCGGAGACGATTCATTTCTTTAATTTGTTGTTGTTCTGGTGTCTGACACTTCCTGCTCGTGCAGAGCTCTCCCTGGGCTTGAGAGTCTCTCTGCCCTATGTATACCTCGAACACAGTTTATTTTAATCAGGGCTCCTGGAATTCGGTAATACTTCAGGCCAATTTCTACAATAAATCTGAACACGTTCAGCAAAAACACGTGCAGCCAGCGATCAGACATAATTGCCACCAATTTCACACCCACAGAATCCTTACTTGACTCTAACATTCCTGGAGCCCCGTCTTTCCCATCACTGTTTCAATCAGGAATCTCATGGTTGCTAGGGGATGGAATTTTTAATGCACTTTTATATGAAATATTTTTAGCATGAAGTGAAGAATTACCCGTACAGTTTTCTGGTTAATCTTTGCTGTATTAAAACGGAGGGATCAAAACGCAGTGATAAGCAAATTTCTGGAGGTCTGGAGGCCAGGTTTGATACAGGTACTACCCAGGCATTCAAAATGTTACTTGAATCTGTGTCTGCTGAATTTAGCTGGAGCACTGACAAGTACAGGCTGTCACCAGAGACTTCCACTTCTACTCCTGACTCAATTACCAGGTCTCATGCTTCTCATAATATTACCATTGCTGTAAATAAAGTCAAATTCATTCTCATTTTTTTCTTTGCTATTCTAAGGAAAAAGGAAGTGACTGACTTCTACCACCCAGCATCAAATGGACCCCAAGCCTCAGAGGAACTCTTAGCTGAATTTGAATTAAATATGTTTTTCAGCAGATTTGGGGCTATTGATGCACTGAAACAAAGCCTTCCATATTTATTGCCCATTCCCAAATTCTTGCTATAAGAACACTTGGTACCTAAAGGCTGAAAATAAACAGCTTAGGTCTCCTTAAAATTTTACAGACAAGATCAGTAGTAGATGGAGTACTTTAGCATACCACTAGAATATGCTTATTGCTACTGTACTTTCCGTAATGCATTCTGTTCCTTATGCAGACTAATACTTGTTTTCTTTTTTGCCTATTCTCGCATGCTGAAAAGGTGTTTACATTAAGATGTTCGTGACTCTTGGTCTTTTTCCTAAGTGATTAGCTGATTGCAGCTCAATAATATTTTGAGTAGTTCAAATTATTTCTTGCACTTCATGTTTGTAGCCATCTGTCTATATACAACTTCTGAATTGTGTCCAATTCTGGGACTTATTAAATGTGCATGTGTCAGGCAGATGCCACTTCCAGTATAAGGGCTTGGTTTCTCTTGCTTCTCACCTTCTCCAAGGGCTTGCGCAGGCTGATTGCATGTCCTGGTTTGGGGCAGAATGAACCGATTTTTTGTATAACAATTTTATTTTCTTAGCTGGGCCTCTTCTAGCTAACTAAACTCTGAAATTAACAGCACACTGTTCAAAGAACTGTTTCGTCTCACAGTGATAAGACCCAATTATATCAAGGAATGGTATGCAGACAGGCCCTTATTTATCCTTATTGCTGGAACAACCAAGGTCAGGTAATTTTGTTATTCTGCCCGTTGGAGGGTCGGCAGCGGAAGCGTCAAAAGGTCCCACCTGCAAGGAGGAGCGGACAGGACAATTGACCCAAAAACTGACCAACAGGGGTATTCCATCCCATCCGCATCATGCTCAGTATAAAAGCTGAGGGATCAAAGGGTCAAGCCCCTTTTCCTGCTTCTTCAATGGCTAACATCCAGGGAGGACCCTGCCTGTTCATCTGCCTTTGATCCCGATCCGAGCATTCCTGACTCCAGATCTGGAATCCAGCTCCTGTCAATCATCGAGGCCAGCCTGGGACTGTCGCCTGTTGGTGATGTAGTCATCTTGAGAGCTTGATATGATTTTGTATATACTGTATACTTTCTTTTTGTTTTGTTTTGTTTTTATTAAAGTAGTTTAGTTTTTTTTTCTAAACTCCTAAATCCCTTCCTCTCCTTTCTTTCTGAGGGGAGGAAAGGCCATCTGTCAGTCTGGTTTTGGTAAATCTAGCTGAAACCACGACATTGCACAAAAGGGTACCAGCAGAGGATCATCCCTGGTAGTGCTCTCCTGTTGAAATAAAATTCCACTAAACCTGGGATTCCCAAATGGTGAAGAGCACACCATAGTGCTACTAGAATATTGGATGGGGTTGTTCTCACATGCCCTCATGGAAGTACTTAACCAAGCTGCGTGAGATAAATGCCTCCATACAAGCAACACCTCAAAAAATATTGCCTACCTTGTGGAGGTCCTTTCCATAGCCCTATGACTCTACCCCTCCTCCCGCTCAGGTGAGCTTCCCCTCTGAGACCCCACTTAGATGCAAGGCATTCACACTGATACATGAAGAGGTGGGGTTGGATTTGACTTCTGGATGTCAAGGCTGGTATTGAGGTCTGAGGTGTGTGAGAAGTGGTAGGAAGCCTGGGAGGTGGGAAATATTTGGAGATCCTAGATTGGTCTGTGAGGATTTGATATGGTTTAATAGAGGAAGAAGTAATTGAAGCAAGTCTTGCACTTGCGTACCATGCCTCTCTGGTTCAGGATGCATATCTCTAACCAATTTAATCAAGGCTGATAACAAAATGACGACAAATAGGTGGTAGTAGGACGGAAACCCCATGGAAGAAATGTGGTTTAGCATACAAGGGTATATTCTGTGTTGCAGAGCTTACTGCCAGCTGTGTTGGTTGTGCAGCAGCAGAAGGGAATGTTAGGGTTGTATTCTTGGTTCTTATTTTTTAATTTACTTTATTAAAGTACTTTTTGTAGCGCAAAATGCATGAGCAGTCCCTGGAGCAAAGTTTTCCTTATAGCAGTGGATTGCCTCCCCTATTCTTTTACGTGCTTCCTTTCATCCCACGAACCCTCTTGTTGTTCTTTTCCGTGACCCAATCTCTAGCCTGGTTATGGATTTCTTCTAGGAACTGGGAAAATATACACTTGTGAATCTCATGTCTGGAGTCCATCTGTTTCTTTAGCTATTTAGTGAGCCATTTACCTATAGCTGGAGAAAGCAGCTGAAACACCTGACCTGAAGGAGAGGGTTTGGGCTGAGGATCCCAGCACCTGGGAAGAAAGTGGGAGTTGAGATATACCCTCCCCATTAGCTCATCAGCTGGTCTGAGCGATCTCCCTTCTGCCTCCTCTCTTTGAATCTTCACACCTCTTGTCTCTAAAGAGTGAGAATTTTTCCATTGATTCATGGGACCAGGGCACCTCAGAGGACACCCCTGGGTCAGTGCTGAAGCTGGGAAGTGGATTCTATTGAGTCTATCTCCTCAGCCACGCACAAGGCACAGGCTTGGATCAGCCCAGTGAGTAGGGATGCAAGCTGGGAGAAAGTCTTCAGTACAATATCCTGGATGCAAAACTGAGAAGTGGAGGTAAGAAGGGACTGTATGTACAAAAGTAAAACTGCTACATGAAAATGAAGCTTCTCCAAAACCTATAGCTCTGTAGAGATATCCAGCCTCCTGGACTCCACACCCATCTGCCAAAATGTGCCAAGATCCACAAAATATTAACAGCAAGAAAACATTGCATTTGCTTAAAAGTTTCACCCAGATTCTGCTGCTTCCTGGTAGGTGTTGCTTGGGGAGAGGTGAAATCTCTGTCTTTGGGCAAATAGTGCCATCACTGATTCTTTGTATTAAAAAGGTTCATTAACTCCACAGGGCTCTTTCTGAAGATGAAAAGTCTTCTCTTCACAGTGCAGGAGTTTTAACCGTGCTCTGGCCAAAGATTACCTCAACCTGCTATAAATTGAGATGTTTCACTAATTGGTTTCTTGGTTCATTAGCCAAATTGTGTGTATGAGGGAAATGGAAAAAGCTCGGAATGAATTTCCCTTGCAGTCCTTAATTTAAATGGTGAATAATAATTTTATGTTGAACAAAACATGTCATGTGATTTGCAGCTGATGAAGTTAATTTTTTTTTTTTACTTTGAGATCATTTGCTTTGTGGGAAAAATGATCTTCAGCTGCTCCTCATTCCGCCATGGTGTGACACCAGGTAGGAGAGTTATTGTATAATGTAATAATCTCAAATTTTATGCAGAAATACTTCGTCATAGGCAGTTCCTCCTCATCTCTGTTACCTCACTATTAAAAGCAATATATAAACAACAATAATATTTAAAAAACAGCTTTACTGCAATGGGCACTGGGGCTCTATTTCCAGTAGAGCTATATGAGTAACAAAAAATCCGCCTTCCTGGTTTACTCTTTCCGATGTGGTGCACTCAGCTAAAAATCAAAGATTAACTCTGAGCAGCTAAAGGGAACAAATTCCACTAATTCATCAAAGTGACTGCTGCAGAACTTAATCTGTTTTATGAATTTTCTCCCATTGATTGTTACGGCATGAGTGGGGCCCAGGAGGTCATTCGTGAGCACTGAATTGCTAGTTGTGTGACAGTTAAAAAAGAAGGCTAAAAGAAAGGTTAAATTAAAGAAGCTGCTAGAAGCTATTTTTGTAAGATGAATGTATATTATCTAAATTAATGACAGTAAACCTCCAATTAGCTGAATGTTGATGCAGAATTATGGCTTTATAAGGTAAATACATGTTTTCTCCAGCCCAAGGGTTGGGGAAGGAAATGTTTAGCCTGCAGCTGTGATAAGGTTACAGGTAGATGAACATTTTCTGTGGATTGGGGCACAGTGGCCTCACTGCTGCTGCTGACAAATCTTTACAATAAATCTATTGTTTCTTCCTTTTAACAGCAATATGGACTATGGAAGTTATGACCGTGCTCTCCAGAGGATCCTCCCAAAGTATGGGATGGGCAAAAGCCTTGAATGTGCTGGTTTGTTTTTCAATAAACAGCTTAGCTTTTATTTTAGAACAGAGATTTCTTTTGCAGCCCAGAGCGTGTTGTTGTGGCACAGAAAAGTTTGATGTGGAACTTCTAAACTTGTTTCTGTTTCATTAATTCATTGAATTCCTCTGTAAATATACATCAAAGAGAACAGTAGCTACAAACTCCTTTTGTTGTGTTTTTTTTTTCTTTTTTTTTTTTTTCAATTTAAACATACTAAAATAATCGTATATTGGATTTATTTGACCAATTTAGTCCTTAAAAGGGGGTGAATTTTCATTAAGACTGTCTTTGTGTGGAAGGTGGGTTAATCTAGATGCATCTGTTCACATTCATGAATACATGCAGCATACCATTTAGCTGTGTATAGGAGTTTAATGTCATTGTGGCTTTCAAGATCACCAAAAAGAGTCTGATCTGTTTAAAAAAAAAAAAAAGCAAACCAAACTCAAAGAAAACCTACAAACATATAAAAAAAAAAAAAAGACCAAATGACCAAATAAACCTACAAGCCCTCTTCTCCAAACAAACAAAATCCCACCCCAACCCCCCAACACAACCACAAAACCCACTCCAAAACCACCTTTGCATTGTTTCTTAAGATCTTATTTTCCAAACTATTTTGCAGGTATGCCCACAGTGTCTGTTCTAGAGTCCCTGTGACAGGGCTGTAATAGCAGCTCTGGGTCAGAGCAGGGATCGGGTTACATCATTATCCCCATTCTGGTCACAACTGGGCTCACCATTTAATTAGGTGTTGTGCAGAAAAAGTGTCTTCTAAGATATGTGTATCTACCCAGTAGTTTCACATCTTCCCATGCATCTTACAAAAGCTGTTTGTGTTTTTTGTAGATCTCTACCTTATTTTTGACTTTTTTGGACGAATCCCAATTTATTTAGTGTCCATATTTTGCAGTAATGGTCCCTTTTCTGGGCCATGCCAGGAAAATCTCGGTTCTTAGCATACTTCTGCTGTTTTGGGATGGAAATTGAGTTTAAGGAGGCTTTGAGGTACTTTATTTACTAGTTTACTGTGTATTTTCCTTGGGCTTTGGCTCTGCTCCTTTGTCAGCCTGGTCCTCTGTCCTTTTGATGTAATTTATACTGCTGTTTTGTGGGTTGTTGGCTTTTTTTTTTTTTTCATATTGTCCACTGATTTATCTTAATTCCATCACATATTTGAGATGCCTGTGATATCAATATCCCTTTTTTAAAAATAAACAGGCTCTCTGGATTACTCAGCGCTTCTGCACTGTGTGTGCTTTTTCAAACTCTCCCAGTTAGCATTGCTTAGGTTGTTTTTTTTATGCTCCATGTGTAAATGCAGTCTTACCTGTCTTGGCTGTTCTTTGCAATTACTCTTTTTTTTTTTTTACAGAAGACTCTCCCTCTTTTCTCTGTCCAAATATACAGAGGCCAAGTTTTCTTCAGCTTTTAGTTGGGGGGGGGGAACAAAACAAAACAAAAAACCCAAAGAAAACTCTCTCAGCTTTAAAAGCATTAACTGTGCTGTTCTATTCTGGTGTAGATGGAGCCTGGCTTTCTTTGCAGGCCTCCTCCATGGTCCCCAGAGTTTTCCCAATAAACTCTCCTCTTTCCTTCTCTTGCTTACATTTTCCTGCACTGGGACTGCTCTGTTAGGGTGGGACTATTTTATTTTTTTAATGTGAGGGTTTTGCTTCTCTCCTCCGTGGGAGAGGTCACTCTCCTTCTGAAAGCTGAGTGATATTTCCAATACACATAATCAAAGACAAATAGTTATGTATGTTGCTTGACCCAGATCACCGGTTGGGCACCAGCTCACCTTTTCCTCAATTCATTTTTTCCTCGCTTTGATCCCCACTGCTGTTTATTTTACATTTCTAGCAATCTCTAAGAGACATTTAGCAAAGGCTTTGGATACAAGATGAATTCCAAAATCCATAGCTTTTCCTCATACTGTGTTTTCAAACTGAAATCCTCTCGAAAGGTCACTTGAAGGCTTGAAATACTCGAGCATTTAGGTTGTTGTTGATTTTTCTCATGGTGATTGACTAGCCATCAAGCTCATCATGCTCTTCTACTAAAAACAGAGTAAATGGTTACAGTATTTTCTCTTGCAAAGAAAGAGTCCCCTGAAATTCTTCAATACAGCTGCTGGTGGAACTGCATTATGCACAGATGGGTGTCCACAGAAATGACATGTGGATCAGACCAAACAGGGTTGAACCTACCACGCAGAGAAAAAGCCGTTTTGTATGTGTGCGCTGTAGTTAAAGGAAAGCACTGACCCATTTTGAAGTGCTTATGATGGCTGGTTTATTTTCACAGCTCAGAATGGCAGCATTTAGGTGGCAGTGGCTCCATATGTCCCCAGTGAGATGCAATGGTGACTTCTATATTGGCTGTAGCTGGTTTGTCTGGAGCTTTTTTGTTAAGTGGATGGTCCGTGTGATCATGCTAATAATGTGTCCGTAGTTGTGCAGTTGACTGAGGATGTGTTGTATGACATAATGTATTTATAGCTGGAGGCTTTATTTGATATCTTCTTGCCAAGTCTGGCTGAAATCAGGATTGAGTTCACAGTTCCACAGGTGACCCCAAGTACTGTATAACATCACAGGTGTTTAATGGAAGATTAATGCACCAAAATGACACATTTTGTAAGGAGCAGCTGAGGGAGCTGAGGGCATTCAGCCTGGAGAAGAAGAGGCTGAGAGGAGACCTTCTCGCTCTCTACGACTGCCTGAAAGGAGGGTGTCGCCAGGGGATGTTGGTCTCTTCTCTCAAAGAACAGGCGATGGGACAAGGGGAAATGGCCTCAAGTTGTGTCAGGGAAGGTTTAGGATAGATATTAGGGAAAATTTCTTCCCTGAAAAGATCATCACATTGGAACAAGTTGCCCAGGGAAATGGTTGTTTTACAAATGTAGAAAACAAGAAACTGAAAGTTTTGGTTGGATGGTAGTAACTTCTTCCATCATTGACTTGCCTACATATGAGTTCGATGCTGTTTTAATTAGTCTTTTTAAGCAGCATGATGACGCATGTAAACTTACATGTGTTATCTCAGTAGTCCTTTCAGAGATCAGTATATTTCTGTTGCTCCACTCTTAGTTCATGGCCTTAAAATACTTTTCCATTTAGCTTCCAGGCATTAATGATCCAGCTCTGCACTGACAAAATGCAGAGGATTGAGTTACGGGAGAAAAATGTTAATAGCATACAGTGATGATTATATTTTTTTCTTCTTGGGAGAAGATAGATCATGTAAATGAGGCAATCATTGCTGAGAAGCTAACTTAAATTTTTTCGTTTCTCCAGTACAAAGTGCCAAGCCTTTTTAAGAAAACAGAAGATGGTAAGTACTTGATGAAACTCAGTAGCAAAAATATAATAGCTTTGTGTATCCCTGTTTGACAGGCTGCAAGTTTGTGTTTTTGTAATGAGTGAAAAAGTAAATTGTATATTATTTTGCAAGAGAATTAGCTTTTATTTATTTAAGACAATCAGTGTTTATTATAACATGCATTTGGAGAAACAGATTTTTAAAAAACATACTCTCTTGGATTTACAATGGGAGTTGTGTGTTTGGTTTTCTCCACAATTAAATGAAACCTTACCCTTAAAAAAGAACTATTAGTGTTCTTCAATTCTTACTAAAAGTTCTTCATTTCTGTGTAATCCTGTATCATCTTCTATTTGGCAGCCATGCAGCAGCTGTTTGCTCACTGTCTTTTGATTAATACTCTTACTGTTCCAGAGTGTAATATACCTAGTTTGTTTAGAGAAAGGGAATATGTTTCATATTTAAAAATCCCTTTTACCACAGTTACTGCATCTTTGCAGATTTAATTAGGTCTCAGTCCCTTCCAAATCATGTAAGTCAAAGGTCCCATCTCACTTGTCCCTGAGACATCGTTACAAAAAGTCCCCAGATGGAGTCTAGTTTCTAAGTGATGACTTTACCATATAGAGGCTAAGTACTTCTAATCTTACACATTGATGAGACTGTATTTTATGTCTCTGAGCCACTGAAATTGTAACTGCCAAATTATCCTCTACTGTAATATGCGGGTTATTTCTCCATTAAATGGACTGCCTTCACAAATGACAATCCCTTCCTGCCGGGTTCTTGCATTTTAAGCCATAATTATTTCTGGCACACGGTTCTATCCGATGAGGCCTTGTTAATCCACATTATGATCTCCGATAAGCTGCTAGCGCCGGGCTGATTTAAGCCAGGAAAGGGTGAGCAGAACAAAGCAGGGGAACCCGGACATCAAGTCCTAGGGAGCTGCTCTCTGGGGCTGCAGTTGGCTGTCTGCCTTTCACTTAGCCCTGCCTTGAACCTGCCTTTTTTCTTTTCATGAGCAATAACCTCCATCAGATCTTTCAAAGAAATGACTCAACACTTTCTTCTTCTGAGAGGGAAAGATTGTATTTGGAAGTCTATAATGCATGAAGGTGTTGGAAACCTAATCTAGTATAAGCTGCCTTCGGTTAGCCCTCTTAAGCACCGAGGAAGAGAAATGAATATCTAAAAAGCAGTAAATAACTGCAATTGCACTCTGATTTCATGGCTATATGTGATAGAGGTCAGTAGCATAAAACTGTTTATTTCTTGGTACAAAGCAGTGGCTGTTATCATAACTTGCTGTAGGTGAAGGTATGGGAAACTCCTCATTCAAGGAAATACTGTATTTTATTACAGCCTTACTTCATAGGTTCTCTTCCCTGCTCCTTTCTCTATTAGTTTTGACCCAGCCTGATGGAGCTAACCTTGGGACTGGTTCCTCGAAGGGTGAATTTATGCCAAGGATCAAAGCATGAAGTTACAGTAATTTCAGTTTAGTATATTCCAGATTTTAATCCAGCTCTGCCATTCAGTAACTGCCACCTGGAAGCTTTGGTAGAAAAGCAGGGGGTTTGGAAGCATAAATTTTGGAGATGGTGAAACTTTCCCTTTCCCTTGGATAGTTTCAGGGAAGTAAACAGCACCTTACTGAATTAGCTATTACTTTTTAAAAGCAGCAGGGAACTAAGTTGGCAATGCTGTCTGGAAAGGGAAACAGCCTCAAAACACCAAAAAACAAATCAACACAAACCCCTCACCTCAACCTTGAAAATCCTAGGAAAGCCCTAGTACTATCACTATGGCTACCACAGCCAGAAACACTAACTTATACCCAAGGTACAGAAATGTTTTGTACTCAGTTTCAGTTCTTTATTTACATTAAATAAATTAATCAAATGTAAAAAGCAACAACCCACCACCTAATTATGGATTAATAAGCTTTCCTTAAATATTGAGTGAAGCATATAAATCTGCATTTACCTGTCAATGTTAACATTCTGTCCAAGGTGTTAATCCCAACATTACTTTAACTAATGCAGTAATACCTGGAGAGTAATAAACTGATCCTAAATCAGTGACATAGACTACACTGATCTTCCCAAGCAATCCTTTCAGTTGGGTACGAGAAGCATTTTTGCCCTTTTATTGAAAATACCATGAATGGCTTGCTAAAATCTTTGTTGCGTTGTTTACATGGTAGATGGCTTCTAACCCACTAAGTATTCAAATAGTATACTTAATTATGAGGCCATTTGATATTTATTTATTCTTTTCTTTTCAAAAAGGCGATACACTAAAACGCAGGCTTTCAGGATACTTAAGGGGGCCAAAACCTTTAAACCAAACAAATGTAAGACTGAGCATGCTGTTGTGTCTGCCCTTGCAGGTATCCCTGCAGCCTGTGTGCAACTCCGCTCTGTGCTATACAATTGCCATTATCAGGGTAGATTAAGCCGTGTACAAAAGAGTAAGTCTGAATTTGCCTTTTCTTTCTTGCCATTATTTGACCTTAGTCTTTTCAGTGATTAAAGCAACACATGAATTTTGTGCTAATCCTCTAAAGCTGACTTCAGTTGGTGGGATTTTAGTTTACAGTAAATACTTGTGTTGTAAAGATTGGCCTTTTAGCTTCAATTCTCTTGAATGATGCAGTACTCTATAGAGTTGGTACCTGTGTATACGCATCTGTTTACCATTCCTATTAACCAAATTTTGTGTGTGTCACAGGAAACAAAACACAAGATCTCTCAGCAGGAGAATTGATGTCCGTGGTTTAAAATTAAATGTTACTGGCTTGTGATCCTGTTTCCTTCCTTGTGGTGGGACAGCTATTGGAGTGCTCTCAGCAGGCATTTATAAATGCCCCAGAAAGGGCCAAGCTCTTATCCATTTTGACTTTGGACATAAAAGTCACCAAGTTTGCTTTTTTGGTTTGTAATGGAGATATTTTTTTTATGTGCATTCAAACAAGTTAACAGCAGAACAACCCAAACCCCACCCCGCTCTAAAAGTCATTGAAAGTTAACTGAATTAACTTCAAGTAGTGCAATAAAGACATCTACCTGAGCCTAAAGACCCAAGAAAATTAGGATAAAAGGGGGATGTAGTTGTGCTGTGAGAAAGGGGGAGGGAGGGTACAGGCTACTCAGAGGAGAAGCAAAATTGTTATTCATGGAAGGAGGCACATCGTAGTTGGTGGAAATCAAGTCCTTCGCTGGCCTCTCACAGCTACCTGCAGTGGTTTTGTGGCTGGGAGTTTAGCCAGGACACCATCATAAAACAGGGCAGCGTGGGGCCAGCAGCAGTGACAGACAGGAGTGCTCCCACAGTAATGTGTTCGTTACCTGGAGTTACTCCAGGAACGTGGTGGTGGGGTGAAGAAGGATGAGAGCTTTGTTTTCCCAAGGATTCAGGAGCCAGGTAGGACTAGGTACTGTGTTTTGCCAATATGTGTATTAACTAAGTGAGTTGATGTGGCTGATGGTGGGTAATCCACTGGCACAGCGTATTTACAAGTCCAGTGAGAGGAGGTTGGTTTAATAATTCCAACCTATCCCATAAAATGCCCGCTTTTTCCAAAGGATTTTAATTTGGTGCTTTTGCTTGGATTAGAGAGGGTGAGGGGCAGAGTTGTGAGAGAGTTCAGCTGTGAACCAGCCCAAAATGGAGAGCAGAGACCCCAAAATATGATTTGCATGAGGACCATGGCAATGTACATAGGCTGTAGAGTTTTATGTCTGAACTGAATCTCCGGCTGAAACTTTCCTAAAAGAAAATTCTGCCTGAACTTCTCCTTTGCTAAAGCATCCAGGCTTGCACTGGCTCCCTGCACAAGGATGAATCTCTCCTGCTCCCAGTGCAAAGTTCATTGCTCTTGGCTTCAGACAGACCACCACCTGGTCACGTCCCACCTCAGCATCAGTGTCTCCAGTATAAGGTTGTGAACTCTTAGCATTCTCCTTGTTAAGCTAGAAAATGCTTTGTAATGCCCTATAGGTCATTCTGCAGCTTCTAGCTGGAGGATTTAATGGTGGTTAATGTTAGAGAGAATATCGATAATGACCAAAGAGGTTTTTGAAAGCACATTCAGCAAAGTCTGCCTCCTGTAACTGGTGGACTTGAAGAGACCTTTGGGATCAATTCTTGTCCCAGAGCACGCAGTGGAAAGACTGAAATTGAGAAGGGTCAGAATTTGGCTGGGGGAGCTGTGCTGGATGAAAAGTGCAGCTAAATTATTTAATGGTTTGTGCATTGGCTGTGGATCAGAGATTGTCGCTGAATAGAACAACTGTAGGACAAAAAAAATGGTGGTGGTAATCATCCAGAACAACTTAATTTTGCCTTCGATAGGTAGTTACTCCAGCAGTTCATTAAACCCACCTAAACTGTTCAGTTGTTACTTCACAGGGCATTATTCCATGTATTCTCTGCAGTAAAATTTGGATATCCAGTGCTGTGTCTACCACAGCAGACACGTTTAGGAAGGTGACTACTCCACTGATGGTTTGCTGTGTGACTTTAAAGAGGACAGATGTTGTAAATTATTTTGTCTAAGGTACGGCAATGCTGGGATCAAGCAGTTACGGCATCAATAGGTCAGCTTCCAGCACTTAACTTTTCTTTAAGCCTCTCAATTTCCATAATCTTAGCATGAGATTTCTATGTTTTTTCTTTAGTGAATGAAAACAAAATGATTAAATTAAAAATACAGGCTAAGAAGGAAGAGATCAAGCCAATGAGTTGGTACCCTAAGACCTGAGTCTTTCCCTGGTGCTGCTCCCTCCTCCCTGTATCTCCTTGCTCACCTCCTCTTCCCTCTGTGCCTCCTCATTGCTCCTGGGACAAGAACCAGCACTCGCCATCAGCAATGTGGCACTGGGGGTATCCTGCCCACCTGGTAAATGCTTTTGTGCATCAAAGAGGGGAAGACTCCGTGAATTCTTTCCATGGCAGCCTCTCATTTCTACAAGGTCATTGATTTTTGCAGTAGGCTTGTCGGAGATCAGCAATCGACACTTCTGTCATGTTGGCTGAGACAGCCCACAAGCTCAAAAGCCCCAGGTTGGACAGACGGAAGGATAGGGCATAAATCAAAATCCTTCTGGAAATCAGGCTAAAAATGTGATCCAAGTGGAGAGTACAGTGCAAAAGGGTTGTTGGAGGGATTTTTTTTTGGTTGTAATTTTTTTCTTTAAATTTTTCACTTGTAGTAAATAATAATTAGGAAAAATCAGGATTTCTAACCCCCAGGGACAACCTTCCTGCGAGGATAGTTTTGCCATGCTACCCAGCATACTGATGCCAGAGTGAATGTGACCCTTTGTGTTTGGCCCCAAATCAGCCTTAGCAACTTCATCATTAAAACACACAGGTATGTGAGTTACTTTATTCATAGAAGTAAATCATAGGGGATAACTATTGTGAAAATAACTGCTCACATATTGGAATGTTTTCCAGATTGGTCTGGCATCAAAACGTGTTGGGGACTTTGTGTGTATTTTGCGAATGCAACACGGTAGAGCAAGGTAGTCTTGCAGCAAGTAAAAGAAAATGCATTTTCTTATCCATCTGTTGCAGCTCTGATGTTGCTGAATGCAATAATTTGGGATCTGAGCTTTTAGATTTGCACAAGAAATGGAAGATACAATCATGAGTTTTGGGTTGTTGCTAGGCAGCAGGTTATTGCTTCTGGGAAAAGCTGCCTGGTCCAGCCAGGCTGCTCAGCCAGTGGGGCTGGGTGGGTGCTGGCAGCTCCTGGCCCTGCTCCTTCTCATTCAGGTGGCACCTGCAGCCAAAAGAGAGCTTGAGAAGTCTAAATGTCAGCCCTTGCCACCAGTGTTTAAAAGTCACCAAAAATTAAGGTTCTGAGGGCTTTAACAGTTAATCATTGATTCCAAACTGTTCTGCACCCAACCTTTCTCTGTTGAGTTGAAAGCCTGAGTGATTAAACAAACAAGCAAACAAAAGCGATTACCAGCTATCTTTTGTTGAAGCCAGTGGTAAACCTAAAATCCACCATGCCCTGTTTTATGTTTGTATTCCTACATTTTTGCTTTAATCTCTGGCATGATCTGTGTTTCTGGAATTCAAAAAGGGCTAATTCCGAGATCAAACAAATCACATGCATGGTAAAAGAACGTTATGAATAGAGATTTGTTTTTCAGTTTCCCTTCAAAAGGCAAACGTAGGTATTATTTCACCAACCAAAAAGTTTTACATGGTAGAATAATTACTAAGTTCAGTTGCATGAAGAGTCACTAGATTTAGAGTCAAGGCAAGTCAATGGCAACTGAAATTAGGGGGTGCTGCATGGTATTCCTAAATTATGCAAAATAAAACTTTTTTTACTTTGTGATAAAACTAGTGACTTGGAAGCTTTACTTTCTAGGTTTCATACTTACTTAAATCTAAGCTATTGTGGTTTTATCCTGTGAACGCTGATGTTATTTTCCTCTTGGTTCTAGCCTGCTGCATCCCCTATTATCAAGCAGTTTCTGATGTCTGTAATCGCAGCAGTTAATATGAAAGACTTTCTGGAAAGAAATAATATCCCAAGTACTACACCAAAATGAATGCTTCTATTATACAAAAGTGACATGAAAAGTCTATATTAAATCTGGCATGACTGGTGCTCCACTGAGTTTAGTTTCATTGTACAAATTGTTCAGTGTCAAATTTGGCTCATGTGAACATCCTGTTTCTTTGTTTTGGAAACAAAATTGGTCTAATATAGACGTGTGCTGGAATCACTGCTTTGATGTCTTGACAAAAGCATCTGTACCCACAGCACACATCATTTGCTGGAGCCACCACTGTATTAAGAGTATTAAAAGGAAAAAAAAAAAATCAATAAAGCAAATACCATTGTTAAGCAAAATCATGGTGAAAAATCCCTGCAGCAGGATATATATTGAGTTATAAAATGCATGGATAGCAGCCAGTACACAGGTTTTCTTTTTGTCCTCTTTACAGTATCTTGTCTTAAAGTTATGCTCTTACAAAAGCAGATAAATATAAAAAACACTGAATCACTGAGGCCAAACAATTACCTCTAGCTCTTATGCTTAAGCAGCTTTAGGCAAATGTGCCTGTTTTGTAATTGCTACCAGTTCTTAGTAACACAGGTGGAATTTTTATTTACAAAACCCATTTGTGCCATCAGATTCTGTGCGTGTTATGACCTTTATATGAATACACGTAATAGCACTAAAATAACTCTTCATAAATATAAGTTTTGGCTGCAGAACTGCTTCTCCTTTGTTCGCTTATGCATAGTATTTGTCATGTTTACAGTCACTTAAGAATTTTCTGGCTATCTTAAACATTCTTGTACTTTCAGAAAGGGATGTGGTCAGTAAAATGTGAACGTCTTAATCGTATGCTGTGAAGGGAATTTTGTGAGTGGTGGAGGATCCTTTCCAATAGCTCTTTCTGTATGACATGTTTCTGTTAGTTCCACCTTTATTTTGAAAGCACATAAGGTACTCTGTGGTCAATAAGCCAAATAATGTTACAATAGGTACTAATGGATCTTAGTGCAAAGACCTGAACCAGGAATAGTATTCGGAATGCCTTAAAATTAGAGATGAGAGGAATGGTAAAAATAGAAATGCTCTTGTTCTTTGGACTCTCTTCCTTTCTTTGTCTCTATCTCCTGTCTATGTCCTTTTCAGTACAAAGTTCTGGCACATCCAGTATCCATACTTTTTGTCTAACCCAGAAGTCAGCATTACGTACTTCTTACATGAAGCAGCAAGCCTCCAGTAATCACCTTGCTCTTATTTTTCTGGTTTTTTTTCCCTCTCCTGCCGCCTGTTCCACGTTGGTGACAGAGTTTCAGAACTCATCAGCCCTTCGTCTTGATTTCATTGCTATCTGTCTGCCTTTTCACGCATGGTCCCAAACATCACCTCCAGAACAAAACACCTCCAGGTGATTCCTCTGCAGATGCTGCTCCCATTTGCCAGGATCAGAGTTTTAGAATCATAGAATAGTTTGGGTTGGAAGGGACCTTTAAAGGTCATCTAGTCCAACCCCCTCCCTGCAGTGAGTAGGGATGTCTTCAACTAGATCAGGTTGCTCGGAGTCCTGTTCAACTCACCTCTTCTTCAAGGATAGTTTGGATTATTTTGCTGCTCATGCACAACATCTCCCTGCTTTGCAAAATCCACTTAGGAAAATATGTTCAAATTATACAAGAGAATCTTGGTGAAATGTTTGGACAATATTGCATTGTTTATCGCAGTGCAAAGAGATATCTGGAAGCCAGTCCCACCAGTGATCAAAGCTGGGGGAACCATGGAGCTTCAAGGCCTCTGTTGCTTGTTTCATCTGCGTTGAGGAGCTTGATGGCTTTCTCCTTGTCTTCAGTTCTTCCTCTCACTGCCACAAGAATAGGACCCTGTGACATTTATGACATCTCTTCCATTTCTGCAATTAAACTACTGAAGAAAAATTATGAAAGAGGATGATTTGGCTCTTAAACTACTATCTCTTGTGATCCATCCCAGTTCACCATGCTTTACAGATATCCTTCCTCTAATACCTTGTCTTTGAGCTCCTCATTCCCCTCCTACCACACTTTATAAAGATCTCAGTGGAGCTCCAGCAGGGAGCTCCAGTGACAGACCATGTTATTTAGACGAAAGAAATCAAAGCAGTGTCAGTTAAATCTTCCTGTGTACTCCCATTTGAGTCCTTGGCCTGAGTTGTGTCCGTGCAGCTGGGCTTCAGCAGGTTTGGTGTGTCAGCCACTGCTTCCAGGGACTCAGATTTGCCAGCATAAGCTTATGCTGCCTAGAGAAACCTAGGAACTTGTTCCTCCACATACCACTGAAAATTAAAAATAAATTAAAGAAAAAAAAAAAAAGAAAAAAAAAGAAAACTTGGAGGTTGAAGAGAGAGAAAAAGGAGAAAGTGAAAAATGTACTGTGAGTGTGATGGATATGCTGGGGGCGATTCCCTACTTCATTTTATTAACTGAAGATAAAGAATAATACCAATGCATAATGAAAACACAGTATTTTTTTCTGTTATGCATGGGTTTCAAGGTATAATTCCAGTGCTCTTTCTAGCCCCCTGATGAGTACCTTGCTTCTAATGGCATGGATAATGAGAGATTTACGACTTCTGGCTTTTTGATAGCGGACCAGAACTCATTTGTCCGTTCCATGGCAGATCCTGTAATCATCTCTGCAGGCAGCCAGCTACAGCTTCAAGGTGTGCAAGCAGGGAAAGATAATTCAGTTAACAAATCTCATGATGCTACTTGTAATAGAAGAAAATCCATCCTGACATCTTAAAAAAATATTTTTCTATTTTGTTTACATAATGAATCCTGTTCAGACTGAAATGATTTCAGGCTGTTTTCCTGACTCTGATTTGAAAATCTTCCCAATAAATCCGCCTTAAAATACTGTTATCTTTATACAACTGTGTTCAAGTACTTTCTTTTGTGGCAAGGTACTTGTTTGTATTGGTTTGGCTTTTCTTCATGGTGAGAAAGATTTGAAGAAAAGAGTTGGTAGCCGCTTCCTCCCCTTTTAAATCTAGATTGCTGTTTGACCCTCCTTGTACGTAGGTGCATGCTACTTCTTGTAAGTTTGGCAAAGATGCTCTAACAGGACTGATGGGCTCTCCCTCTGTCATCTTCTCTGTTCAAGCTATCTGGATGACATCATGCACTCCTTAAGTATCTCAGTGAAAACTTCTGTCTCATCTCACATGAAAGCAGCTGAATGCCTACAGGAGAGCTGGGGAGGGACTCTTTGTCAGGAAGTCTAGTGACAGGACGAGGGGTAATGCTTTTAAATTGAAAGAGGGGAGATTTAGATTAGATATTAGGAAGAAGTTCTTTACTGTGAGGGTGGTGAGGCGCTGGAACAGGTTGCCCAGGGAAGTTGTTGATGCCCCATCCCAGGAAGTGTTTAAGGCCAGGTTGGATGGGGCTTTGAGCAACCTGCTCTAGGGAGAGGTGTCCCTGCCCATGGCAGGGGGGTTGGAACTTGATGATCTTTAAGGTCCCTTCCAACTCTAACCATTCTATGATTCTATGAATGGCAAATCCTGCAGAGATGAAATTCAGGTGCATTTTAATGAGATCATAAAAGTAAAATCCACGAGTGGCTACGGGGCTGCCTTCCTGCTCTGCTTCTGCCCCATCTTCACTGGGATGTTGCCTTTGGACCATCATCAACACAATACCTCACCTCTTCCTTGAACTTAAAATCACTTCTGAAGTCTCAGGATAATGTCCATAATGGATTCCAAGGCTTTCTGGAGATGCATCACTCTGTCTACTAACAAGCAAACACAATATTTCCTAGTTGAATCCCTATAAATCAATTTGATATCAGCAGGGATATATATAAAAGGTAGATTTTCAACATTTGTCTGTCTCTACTTTTAATACCAGGCCTGTGAACTTTAGCTTCATTGTTCAGTTTTATCTTTAGATGACAATAATCTCTGCAATTTCATGATATTCTTTCTTTATGACACATGAAGAAGATCAGGAGATATGGGTTTGGTTCTGGTGTTCATTCTGACTTGGCTTTCATCTTAGATGTATCTGTAATGTCCGGATGGTTTTTCTGGATGACTCATTTCAGATCTGAAGAAGTGAGTTATGATCTCTCCCAACCCTTACTGAGAGGGAACATGGCGAATCTTTAATGATGACGCTCTTTTCCTGAAGGCTTCCTCAGGTATTTGAATTAAATAAGTCACAAGAAAATTCAAACAAATCCAATGTTTTAAACAGAATAAAGTATAAGCTAATTCCTCCGAGTTGATTTTTGAGAAGGAAAAAAAAGGAGACCTTGGGAACTACAGGCCAGTTCAGTGTCAGATCATGGAGCAGATCCTCCTGAAAACTATGCAAAGATCATGGAAAATAAGGAGGTGACTGGTGGCAGCCAACATGGCTTCACTAAGGATAAACTGTGTCTGACAAATTTGATGGCCTTCTATGATGGGGTTACAATGTTGGTGGCCAAGTGAAGAGCAGCTGACATCATCTGCCTGTACTCGTACAAGGCATTGACACTGTCCCGCGTGACATTCTTGACTCTGAATTGGAGAGATGTGGATTTAGCAGATAGACTGTGGAGGATTTGGAGGAGATGATCCATGGACCTTGAAAGGACTCTGACTCCCTTCAGAGTCATGACAGAAACTGGAGGTGGGGCCAGGGACACTGGTCTAAAGTGATTCTAGCTCTGCCCAGTGTCATCAAAAGACCACCCCTAGCATAGCAGTCTGTATGTGTGTAGCAAAGTTCTGAAATGCTGGCAAAATATCGTTATCTGTGGGCTGTTTTCATGTGAGTCTCCAGTTTTGTACAAAACCTCAGCTGGCTAGAAACCGGGCTGCCCTGTGTGCGCCAAATATACGCGGTACACTATTTTTCACCAGCACCTTCACCTTTGCAATCCATCTGTGTTTTAGCAAGCTGATTTACAAGTACATTTTTTCTGAATCATTATCTGAGCTGTCTGCCAGTTGGCCCGAGGCAGACATCCAGGCACTCGAGACTGGGAGAATCGGTTCCAGCTGCACTCCATAATTAGGAAAACCCTGGTCTGTAGCCGGATGTCCAGATGCCTTGCCAAGGAGCGTATCACTTGGTTCAACAAACAGTATTTGGGAGGGGGGGGAGGAAATAAAACGAGTGAGGATGTAATAGGACAAAGGTCATATGTCAGTGACTGCTCCTCTATTCCTCATCGCACCTCCCATTTGTAATTTGGAGAGGTGGGTCACGGTGGGAAGGAAAGGTCTGGGGAGGTTAAACAAATCCTCAGGATTTCAACTCAGATAGAAATGCGTTTTTCATACTCCCCACAGGGATGGAAACTACTTGAAATGCCATTTCTTTCATGCTTTTGCATCAGGGAAAAACTGAACTTTGCGTTTGGTTGTGTAACAAGAGTTACACTGCAATATGTTTTGTCAGCAATAAGAATTTGTATGAAAAAACTCTGTACGTGAGACAGCTCAGCTAAAATCTTGTGCTCTCTGAAGTGTCTTCATTTCAAACAGAGATTCAAGCTCTTTTTAAAGGTTTCAGTTTGTTGTTTTGTTTTGTTGGGTTTTTTCCCCCACTTGTTCTGTTGACGTGAATTAACAAATGTGAAGCTTCCTAGAATAGATTTAATAATATCATGAAAAGTACCAGAGCTTTTGCCACTGGCCCACTGATGCCATTTAATCTATCTCAGCAACTAGTTGAAATGACTTGCCAAAATTCCAAGTGTTTTTCAACAATAGGATTCCCATAGTAATATGAGAATGCCGTTGCACAGGATATGGTGCAAAATGCAATGCAAAACTCCACTCTGGACGATTTAGCAAAGAAAATAAACAGTCCCTCCTCTTTTTCTTCCTGCCTTACTTCTTCCTATCTCTTCTGCTCCAGAAACGGCTACTTTTTAGAGTTAAAAGAGCAAGAATTAACTTATCTATTCCAAGGGATCTGTGTGAAATAGGAAGGTTCAACCTACAGATTATTGCTAATTACAGGAGTCTACTTTGATAATTTACAGGTTATATGTAATCTACTGTGTGGACTTTGTCAAATTGTTCTTGTTTGACCCTGTACTATTCAGTCTTTCCCTTGTGCTGGAAATATATTTGAATGAAATTCATGAAAAGCCATCTGGCAAAACATGCCTGTCTGGAACTGATTTATCTCCATCCAGCCTTCTGGATTTCCTCGCGCACTGGTTGACATTCACATGTTGATGTTCTCCTGTTGTATCTCTGCAGCCTGATCTGAGACAACTGTGGTTTTCTTACTGTAAAGTGTTTGAGGAAAACATTGGTGAATTAGGTGAAATTGTTGCTCTAATTACCTACATTTTGTGTTTTTAGGTCTTGCCCCACTTCAATCCAACAATTTCTTCTTTATTCTTTTCTGCAGGTTGTTCCCTACATTGTTGTTTTAACAAGTAAATAAGACAGCACATGTAACAGCTCTTCATGGGGAAGGTGTTCACATGTAACTCACCATAGTACTGATACACTGAAAATAACCTTTCCATCAGGCTGACCCAGCAGCTACCCCAATCCCACTGCTCCTGGGTGCAGGTGGATTTTGTCCTTTGTGGGACAGCATCTCCTTCTTGCTTTGTGCCACAGGAGGATGAGCACCAGGCTCCAGGGGCATCTTGCCTGCATTTTGTGCCAGTAGTTACCACCAGCCAGTGCTAGAGCAGGTTCATTGCATTTTCACCGATTGCAACTGTGTGTTAATTCTTTGCCAAAAAATGTGTAGTGGGCCCTCTGCTCCGGCTATTTTCTGGATTCTTGTTTTTCCTATACTATGGCTAATAAGTCCAGCTGTTTTCTCTGTTGCTTCGGACCTCCTATTCTCAATGACAAAAGCAAATTTTTTTCTTTTTTTTTTTTTTTTAGCTATGAATATAGATAGTGGCATTGACATCTTGGAGCTGTGTGAATAAAGCATACCTTAATAAAGCATACCTTAGCATACTTTATTAAAGCAGAAGTTTAATCCAACATCCTGGTAGTGTTTTGTAGTTACTGTTCCCTGGTGGGACTGAGGGAGATCTCTCGATGGGGGATAGACCTGATACCTTCCCCCTCTTTCTCTTCTACTCCTTAGCTGGTTGCAAGGAGATGAAACCATAGTGCTATGGTGGATATGCTTTAATGGACACTTCTTAATGTGATTTATATTCCTTCAGTAATACAGTGTTACATGTAAACTGGAAGTCTGCTTAGCAAAAAGCGATCAACTTCTGTGGCAAGCTAAGTGAATAGGGAAAAAAAAACCAAAGTCTTGCTGGTGGCGTGACTTGTTGCTCTAAAGCAGCAGCCAATAATGTCAAGAGATTTCAGTCCAAACAGAGAATTTTTGAAAATTAATTTTGCGTGCTTATTACAAGATAGAAAGTAATGTAATTTCTGGCAAAACTCTTGACAGCAGATGTAATGCATCATTGCAACAGCCCAGGCTCCATGTTCTAAGGAAATTAGCTCTGTGTAAAAAGCTGCAGACAGGCTAGTGCTCACAGAAAACAAACGCTGACAAAACCGGAGACTGAGGTACTGATGTAATAGCTACTACTGAACTAGAAAAGTTATGATGTAATAGAATTTCTGAATATGATTTAAAATTACTGTAGTTGTTTAAATATGAAGGTGACTTAGTTCAAATGAAATCAGACTCAGAGCATCTGGCCCATTAACATCCTCATTTTTCCTGCCAGTTCTGCAGTTCCAGACTACACTGAAATGACACTTGTTGAAATCCGCATTTCCCATCTCCCCTGACTCCTCCATGCTCATGCCTGAGGCCACGGAAATCAAAAGCAGAGACCACAGAATCATAGAGTTGTCTAGGTTGGAAGGGACCTTTAAGATGATTGAGTCCAACCATCAATCTAACTCTGATATAGAAACTAACCCATGTCCCTCAGCATTATGTCAGCCCATCTTTTAAATCCCTCCAGGGATGGTGCCTCAACCTCTTCCCTGGGCAGCCCGTTCCAAGGCTTAATAGCCCTTTCAGTGCCAAAATTTTTGTTGATATCTAATGTGAATCTCCCTTGGTGCAACTTGAGGCTGTTTCCTCTTGTTCTATCAACTGTGACTTGGGAGAAGAGTCTGACCCCTGCCTCTCTGCAACCTCCTTTCAGGTAGCTGTGGAATTCCTTCAAGCTTTGGATCAGCTCTGAACATACTGTGAGGTTGTCCACAAATGGATCTTTGCAACAGGATCCCCAGGGGTGTTTCAAGCGCTGCTCCTGGGAAGAGGGAGAAATAGGATCCCTCCAATAACTAGATCCCAGGGCAATCAGATCATTTACAGTAGCTCTTTTTCTCCTGCTTGTACTACATTTAAACCCACATTTTCGAATGCCTCTCCTCCAGAACACTCAAAATAATGTTACTCTTTTTTTTCCCCCCCAGGAACGACACAGAAGTCATGGGGCACTGATGGTCAGAGGACATTCACAGGCCTTCAGAGGGAGAGTGCTCTGGAGGGAAAATCAGCCTCTACCAAGGTAAAATAAATAAATTACATTTAGATAGGAGTCAGCAGAATGCATTCAGGTTTTCAAAACAGTCGCTGATTAGTGAGTTGGGTATCTGGACTTGATTTTATTTAGCTAGGCTTAGCTTAGGCAGCAGAAAAGCCAAATAAAATGATGGCTAAATAGTGTGATTCTGTGTGTTCTTGGTGAGGAGGGAAAAAAAAAATACATTTTTTGTGAGGGAAAAGAAAGTTGTTAAAAACATCTCAGGAGAGTAAATCAAGTGGTATCCCAAATATCAGTACACTCTGTCTCAGATGTTCTCAAGATAGAGCCTGAGGTTTTGAGTTCACCACGATTACTTTGTGTAAATGTGGATTTATTTTTTTTTCCACAAGATGCAGTGAAGCTTGAAAGCTCCCAACAAGCACAGGATCAGCTGGTCAAACCTTAAAGATCCATTTATTTGCCAAAGGTTGGGAAGAAGGAAAAACACATATAATTAAGCAGAAAAAGGAAAAGCAAATATTTTAAAATATTGGTGCATGAGTTAGAAGGTAATTGGAAGCATTTTTGACATGCCTTTGGACTCTTGCAGGATGTTTCCATCTGTGCAGCCCTTAACAAAAGAAATAAATGTCAAATTAACTACTGAAGCATGAGAAATGCATCCAAAATAAAGTATTTCAAACAACATTCTTTGATGCCCTGTAGAAATCTCGGGTAAGTTGAGAGTTTTGGAAGGCATGCAAAGGTAGAAGTAAATGCAGTGCAGAAAATATGAGGCAAATGTTGTTACAAACCATGAAAGAAACAAAGAAGGAAGAAAATGCTTTCCCTGGGGCTGCAAAATTATTGAATTGTCAAAACCACAGGCAGCTGGTTTAAAGAGCTGATAGAATTTACCTGACACTTCACCTAGTTAATAAACTCTTGATCTAACTCTCCCTATTTGGGTTCCCAAATGAGCCTTCCCAAGGGACTCAAAGGAGCCCGTTGTCTGTGTTGCTTCCGTGGATGGGGAGCAGGGCACAGGGATGGTTTTCCCCACGGTCTTCGGTGCAGGGTCCCGTCTCTGGCACTCAAGCCCTGAGAAGGATGACCATGGCACCTGGCAGATCACAACTGAAAAAAGAGGAAGATTTTCCTTGAGGGAGAAGAACAATATGCTTGTGAAATACTTGTCAAGTACCAGCACTGGTTATCAGATGATGGACACCCAGGTATGACTGAGATGAATTCATAACAAGCCAGAGCAGTACAACCAGCAAATGGCATCTAAACCCCGAATGAACTTGACCAGGCTTTCATAGTGGAGCTAATCCTCAGAATTTGCATGCCAATTCAGTGTTGGTTTTTTCCTATTAGGATCAGATCAGGAGATCTAGGAACACAGGGCAGGAGCAATCTTATCAGCCAATTTACAACAGCAATGAGATTAGGCCAGATGCTTTATTGTATGTGACTTCTGTGACCAGCCGTGTGGATAATAAAAGCAGGAGATTTTAAACTCAGGTTTACTCTTTGTCAGAGAGCTTTAACATAAAAACACCTCCTTTATCACATCCAGTGAAGTAATGGATGGTGTATCAAGATAGATGTTTATTGTCATGGTTGGAAAAATTAATCTGGGCCTGTTTTTAAAGAAATGTAGTGGTCACAAATCCTGACTGCAACAACGGGTTAAATACTGAAAATATTAGTATAGAATACACATTTTTCATTGGTAGTTGTTTGGGTTTTTTTTTTGCATCAGAGTAATGAGGTTTTTATTAAAGTCTCCCAGACAATTCAAGACTGATTTCAAAAGCGTGTGTGTTTAAATGACAAAAAAGTTAGGATGGATGGAAAGTTAACAAGAAATCTCAAACAAAACTGCCCAGTGTGATAGATGGTAGATGAGAAACGTTTATATGTATGTTATGATAGAGTATGTTGATTATTTGAATCTTTTCACTTGCAGGAATCTCTGCCACCGCAAAATACAAAATTGATTTCACCGATACTTATTTCACAGATGATTGATGAGAATAAATCAAAAGAAAAGTGGCCCACTTTGCCTATGCAGTCCACGATCCCCCAGCCCAGTGTTTATCACACGAAGCAATCTTTGGCTAACCATGGTTCAGTCAACATTAATAGAGCATTTACGGTACTTCCCAGCAGATTAGAATTTCAAGCATCTTTAGATGACATCACGTCTCCATTGGACTCTCCCACCACAGAGGGAAAACGGTGTCAGAACCAGCCCAAAGGGTTTGCCTCCATAACTATTACAGCCAGGCGTGTTGCTGCAGGCTCCAGTGACCCAACATGTGGAGGTGGGGCTGTGCAAGAGCCCAACACTGTGTCCCCCACCTCAGGCAAAATCCCTGCTGCCCTCTGTCACCAGCCTCCACCGGGCCACGCAAACCAAAATGCCTGTCCATTAAAGATTTCTGAACCTTGCACACAATTAAGTGAAGAGCCACGAAAGCAGACTTTTGATCCTGGAAACAAGGAGAATGAAGTGAGTCTTCAAAGCAATGATGCGAGAGAGAAAGCACCACCTTCATTCATCTCGTGTGTCCACCTTCAGGTTTCTCAGCACTGTCCAAATGCCATCTATTACTTAGACAAGTCACTCAATGTGTGCGTTGACCAACCTCGAATTAAATGCCAAAAAATTCACAGATCAGTGTTGTCCTTCAAAATAAATTGCAGTTCGGCTAGATTAACAGCAGAGGGAGTAGATGGCATAGCTAATGGAAAGCCAATAGAGAAGATACTTAAGACAAGGCTCCTAGGAGAAAACGTGACTCGACTCAGATCTAACTGGAGTGCAGACTTAACAGGAAAGAATGTAATTAATAGAGAGACAACAAATGAAAGCTATTTGAGTAGTACGTACCCTTTACAAAGCGTCTTTGTCTCTGAACTTCCAGCATTTGTGGATATACCCAGAGGACCTCACAACCCAGCAACAGCAAAGAAAGATGATGATAAGCAATCTGGCAGCTATCACACTGCATTTTGTCTCCAGCTTCCTAATTCAGGTTTTGGGGCAGGTAAGTAATTTCCAGAAACCTCAGGCCAGTGGAGCAGAGATTTGGGCTGGAACAGACCCACCACAATGATTTTGTGTGAGCAGATAATAGTAATCTTTCCTTCTGCAAAGGCATGGTGAGTCAGCACACAACCCAGATGTTTTCGCTTCCAGGACTACCATGAATATATTTGCCATGCTAGCGATGCGTGTGCTCATCAGGTAACACAGAAAACTGCCTGTGTTTTCTGCATTAAAACTTTATTCTTAACCATTTATAACTGGTGTTACAAATAACAAGTGTTCTCTCCCAGCACCATACAAGTGCTTAGCCCCTGAAAATTGCTTTGTATAATGGCTGAATTTCAAGGTCTGAGAGTAAGAGGGAGATGGTGGCACCGAGCTTGGTCTTGTGCTCTTTGTGATTAAAAAGGCTCATTTTCAGCTTGTATTTAGAAGGCTAGAGTAGTAAGCCCAGACCTTTATAACTAATGGCTCTAGGTAAATGGGTTGCAAATCTTGAATGCATTTGTTTGAAACATCTCTAAGCATTTTGCAAACATAGAGGTTTCTTCGCAACATTGCACTCAGGGAAGGGAAAGGTACCATGGGGATTGTTTCATGCCCAGTGTGGTACAGCTTGTGCTGCACTGAGCTGTAGCAGGTATTTCACAGTGCACTTGAATAACCACAGCTGACTTTATTGACTCTCCAGGAGGGAGGAGGAGTGTGGATGGGAAGAATATCAATGAGTGAGTCTGGTTTTTACCAAAACCACAAAGGCTAAAACTTACCCCCCATGTATCCTGTGACCTTGGGCTACATGTAGTTGCAATTACCTTGTTTTTACATGGTCTTTTTGATCTAAGGGTCAGTATGTGAACATAAGCTGCTTCCTAAGGTTCATTTGTATCTTCATCTTCCTGGTGTGCAAATGGGGAGGAAAAAAAAAAAGAAAAAAGAGGAAGATGAGAAGTTGTGTACTGTCTCATGGGCTGGGCAAGGTACAAAACCTGGGCTGCGTTGTCTCTTTGCACCTTGGTGTTACCGCTGAAATGAGCAGGACTGCTTTTGCAGTTATCAAGTGAGAAGGTGCTGCTTTATTCAGAGGCCTCCTGCTTTAACCTTTAAGAGAGTTATCAACAGAGCCAGGGTTTTCCACGGAGAAGCCAGCAGTGTCAGTAATTCCAGAGTCAGGCCCTTAAATGAAAGCTGTGGGGGTCTGCGGGGTGAAGCACTCCTCAGGCTGGCTGCCGAAATAAACCTGAGATAAAATCATAGAATCATGGAATGGTTTGAGTTGGAAGGGACATTAAAGATCATTCAGTTCCACCCCCCCTGCCCTGGACAGGGACGCCTCCCACCAGACCAGGTTGCTTCAAGCCCCATCCAACCTGGCCTTGAACCCCTCCAGGGATGGGGCAGCCACAGCTTCTCTGGGCAACCTGGGCCAGGGTCTCACCACCCTCACAGCGAAGAATTTCTTCCTCGTATCTAATCTTAAATCTCCCCTCTTTCAGTTTAAATATCTATGTTTTTTAAACCTAATCCAGGTTGCCTGTTGTTGAAGGGGAGATGGCACAGTGGGAGCAGGAGAGGGAAGTTGCCAACCAGTGCTAAAGCAAGATAAAAATGTAGATGGGTGAGGGTTAGTATGGACCTTTCACTGACCAACACCAGCAAGTTGTGTTTCCGTTTTGGACTTCATTATACACTGTCCTAATGTCAAATAACAGTGTCCTCCTGAGGTTCTCTAGAAATTACTATGCATTCAAGGCTTTGTTCAACACCACCTAAGGTGGCTCTGTGGTATACCACAGAAACTAGAATTAGCATAATATTGAGCCTTCCCTGAGCTTTGTAATACAGTGGTGGTGATGAAAGAATCACTTTTACTAGAAGTCACTCAAAAGTGAAATAGGACACTTCTCATGGTTCTGCAGTCTGACTAAGAAGAGGAAATAAGTGAGGCAACCAGCTGAGAAATACTGGGGTTTGAAAAATTATTTCCACCATTTGTGTACACAAGAATGCAGGTGTAAATAAACATGGGAAGTGTTACCTTTTTCACTGCTTCCACCTTTTGTGTAAGCAATAATGTAGAATGTAAAGATATAGATTTCTCTTGATCAGACCCTTTGTAATATAAGAAGGTGTTTATCAGCTTACCATGTACCTACTTACTTTCCTGTGTGAAATCTGTACAAACAGCCAGAATAATGCTTCAAAACAACAGTCTTTCCCACCAGGATCCCCAAAGTAATGAGGTCTCGTATAGCCATCAGCTATTACATGTGACAAATCATAAGAAACCTAGTTAAATGCATGAGACATCACACTGCTCATTAAAAAGAAAAGCAACTGGTATGATTTTAACCTAGGAGAAAATGAAAAAGTGAGTTCCTTTTACTTCTGAAAATGGGTGAAGTGAAGGAGAAAAGTGATCTCTGAGGTCCAGTTCTCTGTTCTGGTGCAGATCTGGTACGGTCCTACAGCCTGTTATATGTTTGGGTTAGTTTGAAATAATCTAAGGAAAGCTCTAACGGGACACGATTACCTTCCTGCTTTTTGCTGTAGCCCTTCTGTGTATACAGCTCAAAATTACAAGATCTGTATTGTAAGATGCTTCTTTACAAGCAAAGCAAAATGACCACCCCATCGGCGAAGTCCGTTACAGATTCCCAATTCTTTTTAGATATTTTTTTTCTTCCGATGTTTACTAGCTCAAATCCATTCACCTTAAGTTTTGGTCTGATATATGTTAATGGAATGACATGTCTGTGAAATGAAACGTTTAAAAAGAAGGAAGAACTCACAAAGAAGGGGCAGTGAACAATTTTTGACACCGTCTTAATACTTTAAATGTAGTCATCTCATGGATGAAGGAACTGCGGAGAGTGGTTTGTCCGTCACATTCCTGATGACCCAGAAAGCTTGAGTTTATATTAGTTTGCAGCTGTAGGCAATACCTTCCTGCCAGTAGAAATACAAGTGCTAATAACATCACCATGGGGAGAAAAAAAAAGGAAAAAAAAAAAGAAAGAAAAATTACTTTCAAGGCTAGACTTTTGAAATCTGTAAATGTAGTTTCCAGGATGTACAGGCTGCCTTATTAGGAGCTGACGTGGAATAAGCACCCAACTACTTCTCTGCTTTACAGGTATTGGAGCCAGGTTTGCTGTTTCCTATAGGGCCAGTTGAGTCATGGCCTCTCTGGAACATCCTTTTTCTAATTTTTTCATGTGGCTTCACTAACGTAATGATGACTCTACTTACAGTATTACTCATACTATTTCATGTTCAAATCCAAGTATTCAAGACTTGGCTTTACATGGACCTGGATAACCTAACCTAAGGCCCTGCTTTCAGCAGGAGGTTGGTCCAGATAATCTCCAGACGTATATATTTCCACAATGTGCCACATATGAAATTGATATTTTAGGAATATTAATGAAATGTAAGTCTTGGGCTACGCTCATGGATGGTAATTATACTTAGAAATCCAAATCTCTCAAACTCAGTTAGCGTTCAAAGCCGTGTTTCGTGCTATAGCATCCCAAGGATGGAATATGATCTTGTGATTTCACCACTATGGACTGTATCTTCTGCTGGCTCTGTTGCTTTGGTTCCTTCACTTCCATTACCTGGCAAGAAAATGGACTGTAAGTGCTGGAAAATCCATATTATACATGAAGTCAGACTTGAACTGTGGGAGGATGCATAGTTGTAGGACATAACTGTGCTTATTTTTAGCGAGTGGCCAGCATTTAAATCCTTTGGGCAGCTTAAGAAACATGTACCTGGTTAACGTGAAATGGCTCACCAAGGGCCACATGACCCACCTCAGGGGTACGACCAAGGGTGTGAGCTCCATGAGGTCCTTGTCAGAGGTGATCGATGCACATCACCCTGCCTTTGGTCATGGCTCTTAACAAGCTGTCAGAACTTGCTAACGCTGCTTTTAAGTGAATGCTGCAATTTCCTTTACTGTCTGTAGCTGATGTCTCATAAATACAAGGTAAGTTAAAAATGAGAAGATTTGTCTTGTTTCTGCTGAAGACAGGAGCATTTTTAATCTTAATTTCTCACCTACCTTTCACGAAGAATATATTCCACGTGAATATCTAGTTTTTCATCCATCTTTTACAATGTATTACCTACTGGGGTCTATGCTGAATTATTAAAAAGGGGCAAAGAGAAGAAAAGGGAACAACTTTAAATTCATCTCGAGCTCTCGATTAAACAATATCATCACTTTCCTGTGAAAGATTATAAATGCCAACATCTAAATTTATGTTTAAGCTTAGATAATCATAAATGTCTTGATGCCTGAGCACCTTCATGAACGTCAGCTACGTTATAAACAGAAATAATTTCTGCTAACACCTCAACTTCTATCACATCTCGACTTTTTTTTTTCTTCTGTTGTCATGCCCAAAACTGCAGTGCGGAGTTATTAAGGAAGAACAGCTGAGGTGGAGAGAAATGTAAATCCGGTTTGTATGGTAGGTGCTGTGCTGGCTCCAGCAGCCTTACATTGAGATACAGAAGACCTTGGGGGATGAGCAAGGAGGGTGGGGGGAGAGGACAAAAGGGCATCTCATGAATCACAGTTGTATGTAAACTACCCAAAAGTATGGAAATCGGGACAGGAGAGATTGGGAGGGATCAGGGAGTGGAATGATAGGATGAGGGGCGATGGTTTTAAACTGAAAGAGGGGAGATTTAAGATTAGATACGAGGAAGAAATTCTTCGCTGTGAGGGTGGTGAGACCCTGGCCCAGGTTGCCCAGAGAAGCTGTGGCTGCCCCATCCCTGGAGGGGTTCAAGGCCAGGTTGGATGGGGCTTGGAGCAGCCTGGTGTGGTGGGAGGTGTCCCTGCCCAGGGCCAAGAGTGGGACTGGAATACCTTTAATGTCCCTTCCAACTTGAACCATTCTATGATTATGAGGTATGAGTGAGTCAGCAACAGAAGGTGAATATAATGTGATGGTGACGGTTGTGACCATGGACCTGGGCAGCAGTAAATGCAGGCACAGAGGATGTCTGGGGTGGGTTGCTGCACTGCTGAGTTCTCTGCTGCAGAATTCAGGAATGAAGCACTCAAGAAGGGGAAGAACACATCTAAATCAATGAACAGGACAGATCAGAGAGCCGGTATTGTGGTTGCTTATACTTTTTTTGCAAGAGAATGGCAGGTGACTCGAAAGCATAATGTAGTGTGCATGTCTGTATGTATATATATATATGTACTTGTATTAGAGTAACATCATAACAGCGAGTGTTGTGGGATTTCAATATGTTGCTACATGCAAAGCAAAAAAAAAAAAATAATCCTTTAAATACCTATGGAAAAGCCCCTGCTATTTAAGATGTCTGTATATCAAGAAAATATTTGTAGATCACATTTAAACTAATATATACTAATATATACTCAGAGTAATCATGATGCACTAATGTAGGCAATCTTAAAGCTGAAGACCGTTAATAGTATTTACTTTCACTTATTAAATAGTATTTGAGATGTTGTGATGAATGAATGTGGCCTGCCTGGTGTTCTCACCTCCTTTTCTGCTTATAGGAAAGTTACCACGCAATAACCCAGAGTACAAGATTAATGTGTGTGTGTTTGAAACATATATATATACACATATATGTATATATATATATCTACACATGAACAAGATATAATTAGACAAAAGCTGATGCTTACAATATGGAATTTATTGTATAGAAACTTGAGTAGCTACAGCTGATGCTAATTAACTCTCCAGCCTGAGAATGTGTACAGCAGTAGTGATGGTGAAGACAGGAGAAATATGAATTATGGCACAGAATATTTTACTTTAGCTTGCACCTGCTAAGCATGAGGAGCCAAATCTTCAGCTGATGTCAACCAGTAGAAATATCTGCCTTCAGAGGAGTGACACTGGTTTACATCAGCCGAGAATCTGGCCGGGGACATTACTGACTTGGCATTATGGACATAGCAGCTGGTGCCGACTTGTTAAGAACAAAGGACCACATGCCAAAAAGCCCATTAAAAGGAGCTCCTTTGATGTTTCGCTTCATCTGGTATAAATTTAAAATGGAGGAGGTTGTCAATTTTCCTTAGTCTAGACGTTTTGTGTCATTGGTTCTGTGTCATGCTGCAATGTGACCTTCATACACTGTATGAAAGCTGAGAAATTGAGGACTTGGGTCCTTACAGATGTTGAAAACTCAATGAGGAAGTGGCAGTCCTCGGTTATGAGTGACTCTGGAAGATGCTGACAGCCTTTGAGGCAGCCTCCAACCTGTGTGATGGGCAGTAGGAGTTGTGTCTCCTTTCCTTGGAGGATTTTTTATTTGTTTTAAAAGGAAGGGGATGCCCCCTCTTCTCTGGAGGGCTCTTTTATGTTGTAGAGTACCAAGTCCTGAGCTTTGCTCCTTGCTTTGAATGCCTTATGCCAGTTTCCCCATCCTCTGGTGTGACAAAGGAAGGGGTGATGCCACTTATTTGGTGTAAAGAGGAGGAGCAAGAGGTCAGTGTGGAGTATTCTTGCTTACTCCACTAATTTAGAAAAACTGTGGGACTCAGAAGAGAGATGTGGACTTTTGCTCCGTCATACGGATGCATGGCTGCCATTGGAGGTCGTAGCATCAGGTGGATACAAGAGGGAGAGAAGATGCTCAAGGCTGTGTAAGCCAAAGCTGTCCCTATGCTGGTTTTCAGTGATGGCACTGCCATGTCACATTGACCCTGGTTGTGAATAGAGCACTCACATTCCCCCATGGAGCTACTTGTTCTTTAGTAATTTATCTGTGGTTTCAGGAAACAAGCAGCCATGGATGGGTGGGAGTGGGGGTTGTTTTTCATCTGGCTTTGTGGGGGTTTTGGCTTGTTTTTTTCCCCGCTTGTTTATAAGCATGACCATAAAGTAATTTGGTGCTGAAGGAACTCCCCACCTGCAAGAAACAGGCCTTTCACAGATTAAAGGCTTAGTTTTATACTATTGGACATAGCAGTGAACCAGTTGGATAGTTTCCCTTGAAAACAGAAGGATGTCTGCCCTGCTAATGATGTTAAGCACAGCATGAGCGAAACAGACAAATTAGAATAATTTTCCCAAAGATGATTGTATCGTCTGCTGAAGATCCAAATGAAAGTTCAGGTCTCCTTGTTTTGGCACCTGAAAGTTTGCTTTTCCCACTGTTTTCCATCTTGTTCAGGGTGGACATTTCTATCTTGAGCTGTCAGAGTTGGTAAAAACGTGAGACAATTTGAAGTGAAAGACTCTGGAGGGGCCAAGTCACTAGTTAGCACTCAGGGCAGGCATTGGAGAACTGAATACTAGAATCGTTAAAATAATGATTAAGAGAAAGAGATGGGCTATGTGGATTCAGTGACTGCATTATGCCACTGGAGTAAAGGGTCTCATTTTCCCCTTATTCACACTTGGTTTAAACTGGGAGCAAGTCTTCTGCAGTCTGTGAAATGAGTACTTGGCTCAGTCTGGCTGCGGTGAATTATCAGAAAGAGCTGAACAACTAGGTGTCTTTGACATGATGAGAATACCAAGTTGTTGATACATTTCTTACCCTGCAAATCACCATTTAAATGTTCTGAATCACGCAGAATTTTTTTTTTTTTTAAGTCACACTGCATCAGATTACTCCTTCAGTCACTACAATAGCATCTGGTAGCTTCTTGCTTGACACACTTGAAATGCAAACACGGATGTTGAACTCTAAGGTTTTTTTTACGTGGATGCTACAGAGAACGTCTCATAAGTACAGCAGCAAATTTCAAAGTATTTTCTTACCAATATGAGCAGAGATCTGCTCAGTCTCAGGACCAGTTGCCTGGGGGTGTTGGGTTTGTTAAAGACACAGCTCTGGCATAGAATGGTCCACAAGGCACGACAAGAAAAACAATGATGATTCGAGGCATGAGTCTAAAATCTAAGACCGATTATCTTCAATGAGAAAGTAATTACCAGGTGCTTGACCAACCTCCAAATTATGAAAGGTTTAATGAAAAGGGATATTTTTCCTTTTATCCTCTCCCAGCACATAGGAAGCAAAGTGGAGAAACGTTAGCAAAATATACAAACACCATTGTCGACCAGCTGGGTGTTGGGAACTCACTGGTGCAAGCAGTCGAATCAAACCATGTGGGTGGACCATTTCCTGACCACTAAAATATTCTGCAGCAATAAGATCGTCTCGTGATTCCAAGTGCAAGATGATCTCCTGCAGGTGCCAGGCAGGAATGTTTCCTTTTTGCCAGTGCAGTCCTTGCAAATTACTCTCTTGTTCCTCCATGCGCGGTCAGGAGTTGGCGCGTCATGTCCTGTCTTGAGCAGCCTGTTGCTACCCATTAGCTCCCTGAAATAAGTGGTGTTCCCTTATTTAACACCAAGAGAGAGAAGATTGATTAATTATTTGTAAAGTGTTTTGAGAAAATAAATTGGCAGTCACCACAGAGAGACTTATTGTTAGGTGCCGTTGATTAGCTGCATTATGGGATTGTTTGCTCTGAAGCCAAGTGTTGGACTACACTCTAATTTTGCCAAAAGCCTTCTGTAAACAAGCTGTTTCTTGACATCAAGAGGCTCTTCCTACTTCGGACTGATTATAGGTTTGAAGCCTAATAGCTCTTAAGTACACTTGATAAGCTTTCTCTTTTAAATGATTACAGCTTTCTAGAGTCAAATGTTAGCTTTTGCAAAAAGAAAGCATTTTTCCTTCTGAGAACCATGTCCACAGTTGTCAATGTCATTAAAACAACACACTAAAAAAACCAAACCCCAAACTCTGTAAGACTTGGCTAGGAAAAAAACCCAGCCTTTTTTGTTACAGATAATTTTTAATCTAGAATTTTAGCTTGAGGTGTTATTGATATAGCTGAGATAATTAAGCTTTATCCTCACCAGGCAGGGCTGTTTGAGGAAGCATTAGTATTGCTACAATATCATATTAATTGGGACTAACAGTTTGGCTGATTCTCTTGGTTCAAGCTTGCAAAGTTCCCTCGACTTTGGCTGGGTACAACACTGGGAGTCATCACAGTATCGTAGAATGGTTAGAGTTGGAAGGGACCTTAAAGATCATCCAGTTCCAACCCCCCTGCCACGGGCAGGGACACCTCCCACCAGACCAGGTTGCTCAAAGCTCCATCCAGCCTGGCCTTGAACCCCTCCAGGGATGGGGCAGTTGAGGTTGTGGCCCAGCCTTGCTCCTCAGGGTCCAGTCGCAGGTTTTTATTGAAGGGTAAACCCAACACCTTGTCAAGCGTTACATTTTGATCAGGGAGTATGGGCAGAGCTACGTTACTGTCAGGTTTGTTTGCAATTCAAATAGTTTCATGGATGCCAATGATGAATAGCATCTGACACTGGAGTCATCTGACAAACATCAAAAGCCAGCTGGGGACATAGGTGTCACTGCTGGTCAGCAGAAATTTTAGTAAAAACGTTTGACTTTTGCAGCGCTCCTTGTCGACTGACTAAGAGTGATATCTTTTCCTCGGCAGTGATCTGAACAATAAATTATCCATCCTATCCTCCATCCCTTGACAAACACCGAAATAACTAATAATATTGTCATTGCTCTCAATGTTTCCATTTTTCTGTGTTACCAGGCTGTTGGGATGATGCGGTCTGTTTACTTATATCTAAGATTGTATGGCTTAGTTGTGTCAATACTTGATTCATGAGAGGAACTGAGTCATCAGTCTTTGTCATCAGGATGCTGGAGTCTTGGTTTGGATCACGGATGGCTGCTTGCCTTCTTGAGGCACGTGTGGGCTCTGTACAACCTACGCTTGCCTATGCGTGCCTGGGTCTAAATCGTGAAGAAGGTAGAAGTTTCTCACATTTAAGGAACGTTAATTGCTGGTCCTCTCTGCTTGGGGTATTGGCAGTGTCAGCTCCCATCACGGAGGTCTGGGAGAGCTCAGCAGCCCTGGGGCACGGGGCTTTTATTAAATTTCAAAAGAAGGAAAACCCAGCAGGTGGTCTGTAATGTAAAGCCTACCTACAGTGGCGTTGTCTGATCTTGTTAATGACACACAGTGAATCAACACTGCGTGTCTCCTTCCCCGGCCGCCTCTCGTCAGGCTTGCTTGGTGGTCGGGGAGGATTTGTAGCTCCGCATCTGTTAAAAGGAGCTTTGGCCAATTTCAAAGGAGCACGTTGTCATGAATCGTCAAAAATCCACAGTGAAAGGCTAAGAAGAGTGTTACATAAAAGTATGAAAAGCTGCATTATCCTGTTGTAAAGTGAAAAGGGAAGGAAAAAAGAAAGGAAAAAAAAAAAAAAAAGAGAAGTAACAATGGAAAAGTGGATATTTGCCTGAATTGTCCATGTTTCAAGGAAAGGCGAGTTTAACCTGCTGTAATGCAGGGTCACTTCCTGTTAGCAAAACCCCCTGAAGGGAGGAAAATGTAAAAAGATACTTTACAGTAAAACAATATACTCATTTTACTCAGAGATCAAGGATTCTTGAAAAAAAGAAAGAGCTTTTGAAAACCTACTCCTGGTTTTAAAGAATATTTTAAACTCATGCAATATCATATGGTTTTCACTAAGTCATTATTTAAAAATTGAATTATTGTCTTGTTCTTTCTTGCATGGGGCAAAAATGACTTTTCTCCGAGTGTAATTATTAATTTGTTCCTTAACTTTTTCTCCTGTATGCAGCTGAACTTTTACAACCAGGATCTGTATTTGCTGAATTTTATTAAGGGAGTCGTTCTGCTTTCTGTTTCTTCAAGATTTGTTCTTCTGTATCTCCCAAAGCATTACACTTGCATGTCTTTGTTCATTAGTTTTAAAGTCTTTCTTCAGCTGGGATAATAGAAAAAACACATATTGCTAGTCATCCAGTTGCAATTCTAGTTATTCTCCGAGGGGCATATATATTTCAAGTTTGGTGTGTAGGGATTTAGATATACAATTCCAGATAGTCTTAATGAGAGTAACAGTCCTAATTCCCCACACAGTATATTAAAAATGGATCCGGAATGTACAGAGTGAAACTCTGTGATCTTACCTTTAAGTACATTTGCCTTTTTATTTCCCCCCCCCCTAAATATCATTTGCATCTGCATTCATTAGTTAAGGTAATTGACAGCTGCTTTGAGGATGAGCGAGTTGATCTTTGGAGCCCATGTCTGGTTTGCTTTGCTGCGTTTCCCTGGGAATTGACTGCGCCTGGGTGCACCTTTTGCATTGAAAGGTTAATTCAAGAGGGAGTTAGAGGAAAGAATTTAGCAAATCAGCTCTGTTATTATTCTGATTGCCTTCGATGTTAGACAAGAAGAAGGTGCACCTTTACTTATTGCCTTAATTAACTACACACAAAAAATCCCCACCATACTGTGAATCTAATAAGGATTAAGATTTAGTTATAATATTAGTACAAGATCTAAGGAAGGCATTTCTCACGCAGAAAGGATGCAGTGGTTTTATACCTGAATTTCATCAGGAATTGTGGGGTTTTTACTTCATCTTGCATCTTTTTGTTGCCATAAAATGCTAAGAAGCAGCCTTCACCACCTTCTCTCCTAATCCACATCTCTGTAGGGATTCCCCATACCCTATGGGCAGAATGTCACTAGGGGTATTTCTTTTGGCAGGGAAGGAGTGCGGTGCAAAAGGCAAGGCTGTCTCCACTTGCACTGTATGTAAGAAATATTCTTGGGGCTTAATTCTCAGTTCTTAAGGTTACTGTACTTACACTTGGAAGCCAATATCCACAAATAGCTAGTTTGGTAGTTAGGAGTAAATGGAGTGCGAATACTCCAGGCAACTCTTCTTTCTTTTGTTCAGATCTATATTTTAAGACATTGGAGAGGAGAGATGTGACTTACAGGCAGCTCCTTCGCTCACTCTGGTCTCCACTGTTTTATTCTGCTACCTGGCAGCCCATTTTCACCACCCTGATGATTCGTGCTGTAGTTTTGGATACCAATGCCCAGTCTCAGCAAATAGCCTCTCCTGGGGACCCAGCAGTGGTTTAAGCACTTGGTGGAGTAGCTGTTTGGCTTCACAACACACACATTTATTGCACAGATTGTTTCTTGATACGAAGACAAATTGTCTCCTACTGTGATGCTGCCTTGGATGAGCAGAAACTCTTTTCCCCTTTCCACTTTCTTTTCTTCTCTTTGCTTTCTGCTGGCCAGTAAACTATTTTAATTTAAAAGATGATTTAAAGAGATAATCTGTTTTCCATTCAAGTTCTTTCTGTGGCTTAGCTGCTCTCCTTTTTTTCCCCCCTTCTGTCTTTCTAGTATCTTGACTGCCTTTGTGAAAAGACTTCCTTCTCTGCTGCTCTGCAGTTACTTAATGGTACCTGCTGCTTTCTTCATCTTCTCCTACTGTGCTGCTTGTTTCTACCTCCTCCCACAAACACTCTTTGATGCCCATGACCCCATTAATCTGTCCCAGTGGTTTTTTCTCCTTTATATGTCATAAAACATTTGGAGAAACACAATGTGTAACTGCAGGTATGGGATCAGTTGGGGAAGAAAGGAATAGGTCACTGTGTATGCACAAGTTCCAACCAGGATAAGACTGAGTCCATCCAGTTTGCTGAGAGCATTTGCATCAAAATTATTTTCCTCTAAGAAGACAGCTAAGTTTTGAGAAAAGATAAGGCAAATATTTGCAATGTGTGAAGAGCAAGGAGAAAAATAAGTCATACCGGAGAGAGGAGGGAGAACTTGGATGCTGGCCTAGAATTTGGGAGCTCTGTATGCAAGTCCTTGTTTTGACCAGATTTTCTCTGTGGCTGTGAAATTGCTTAGGACAGAGTTTATCACAGTAAAGTTAATTAGAAAAAAAATAATTTTTCTGTCTATCCTGATCTTTAGGGATCCCTGATGAGAGGATCCCCAAAGAAGTTGAGTCCTTCTCCCTATATAGGCAGTTACAGAAAGGAATTTAAGATGTTAAAAGCTTTATCATCTGCATGGTAAGGGGAGAACATGACACTGTACCTTAATGCCTTTGTTTTCCTCAAAAAAGAAGCGTGAGCCATGCAGAACATCAGAATGTGTAGGAGACCATCAGTTTGTGGCAAAGAATATTACACATCTGTTGTGAGTGGATTAGTGATTAGGAAAGTGAACTGGAAACTTCCTGCACCACACTACAGGGTCTAATTTTGCTTAATGACTATGAGATAAGGAAGTGCCTAACATGATGTGGCATGTCACCTTTCCTCATGGGTTGGATCAAAGGAGAAAAACACTTCTAATCTTCCCTCTGTCCTCAGACAGGACATTGGAAGGAAGTTTGTAGAGAGGGCCAGCTGCTGAGGATGAGTCAGCAGAGAAAAGAATTGCATGGCTGCTTTAAAAAAAAAAAAAGTGTTTGTCATGAAACATGAGTCTTTTATTAAATATCTGACGTCCACAATATAGGATGGGACAAACCCTGCCTGGTTTGTTTGGGCTTATGGTTAAGTCTGAAACCACTTGATTGGTTTTTATGTTTTACTTCCCAAATCTCTCGGTTGCCTTTCAGATTTTTATAATAGCTATTGGTCATTTCCATCTCCATGAATCTCTTGCTCTCAAGTCAGCCTGTGGCTAGGGCTGCTGATGGACAAGTTATCCCTTCAAAACTCTGCCTTAGATGCACCTTGGGAAATGGACGCTTCTGTGTGCTGATACGCCCAGACTCTCAGTTTTCTAGGGTTTTGCTGGCAGCCGTGGTGGGCAGCTTGAATTGCCTTCCGCAGTTTGTATAGCACAGAGCTTTCCCGGCTAGCTCTGTCGCTTTTGACGTGGCAGGGTCCTGCAGTTGTAGCTGCTGTGCTACCTGCTCCTTATCAAAACAATTTCAGCAGAAAGCATGTATCTTGTACAAATCCGATCTCTTTGCTGCTGGTTCCTGCTGCGGCTTTGCACAGAGGCACTAGAAATGTTAGAGATGGGGGATGTTCCTGAGGCAGGCACCCTGCTGTGGAGAGCTTAAAACCCTGATCCCCAAACCACTTTGACATCAATCCTCATCACAGCCACTGTTGGATCTGTAATGATCATTTCAATCAGGTTTAACCAATCTAAAACATTCCTCTCAAGCAAATAAGGGGCAAGAGAAGGACACGGAGCCTACCTTTTTGTTAGAGGTAACTTGACTCCTTCCACGTTGCCCGTCAAAGCCTATCTATATTATTTAGAATGGTAATTTATTTTTATTAAGAGTATCTTTTGTGATTATTTCTATCTAACATTTTGTTGCAGCACACTCATGATGAAACTTGTATCAGTTACAACTTTTAAAAGCAGTTTCACAGGAAATAAAAGTTACGAGGACCAGAGGACTGCAAAGAGAAATGTTCCCATGTTATAGAATTTGGGGTTGGAGGTTTTTTGTTGTTGTTTTTTCTTTTTTTCTTTTTTTTCTGTTTTTCACAGAAACACAAATGCTGCCGGGAAGCAAGAAGCAGCAATGCATCACGGGCAGGAGCGGCGCAACAACCTCTGGCTGTCTTCCAGATACAGTTTCCAGAAAGGCAAACGCTGCTGCTACTGACAGCTCATCAGAAAGGAGACATCCCTCCAAGAGCACCTCCAAATCCAAAGAGATCCAAGTGCAGGGCATCCTGAAAACAAAAATTGCTGCCTCCTGGAGTATGTGCAATAGAAAAGCTTCATCAAGAAGCCTCTGGGAAGAAAATGTTCACAGGCAAAACCAGCTCCTAAAAAGTAAGGTACAAATCCTGCTGTGGTTGTTAGGAATATGGTTTCAATAATAAGATGAGATGAGTCTCAAAGAAAAAAGTGAAATAAATGGAAAGTCAGTCCGTTTTTGTCCAGCTTTAAGTGCTGAGTATGTCATCTGGTGAGAGATCAATCAACTAATCTGATTGTATACATTCCTATGGTTAATAGAAAACAAGATCAAAATGAGAAAGATAGGCTTACTGTGTGAGTAGATTCAAGAAAATCTTGGAAAAGCATTAAAATTGCAGAGTCAAGTGTTCCCAGTCCAACCAAGAAACACCAGAAGTGAGGTTAGTTTTACAACCTTGTTCTGATACCTTTCATTTCTGCAATCCTATGTGGTGCACAGGCTTAGCGTGAAATACCTCATTTGCAAAGTTTATTGTGAAGGAAAGAAAAGATGAGTTTAATAGTTGATTATCAACAAGGTTTCAGCACAGAAAATGTAATTTCTACTAGATGGCAACAATTAGGATGTCTTAACTTGCAGCATTTATTCACGCAGTTAAAGCGGAGATGACACAGGCTGCTGTACTCATGCACAAGGCAGTTGGACAGAAGACATCTGGGATATTCTAGAGATTAATTTTCGCTTTAGTATCAATAGGTTTGTGAGAAGTTTACTCCAAGATGACCTTAAAAATGCCATAATGATCATATAGCTCTTTTTTCTTACAGTGTTTTTACAGATTATTTTGCAGGCAGGTGGGCAAAGCTTTTTCGTTATTGCCTGTAAAACTACCGAGTATAACACCCGTTTAGAGGAGAAAAACCCACATTCTGTTTTCAGTGCCTGAAGTTAAATCATGGCATGTCACTAGCTGGAAGTAACTTAGTTTTACAAAAGTGAGGCATCCGCTGAGATCAGTCAAAGGCAAAGTTAATTGACACCTTTGTAAACCTGGCTTATAGAGGAGTTTAATTTAATGTTCACAAGTTTCAAGGTTTTTTTCCAAAATGTTAACAAGAACAGTATTAGGGAGGAAATGCAGTTCGGGCTTTTATAAGGCACATGTACCCAACACAGATCATTTTAATATTTTGTTAAGTACAATATAATATGTACAATATGTCATAAAGAGGAAAATATTTTAAGTTTATTGCAACCAAAAATTGAAATAAAACAGTAATGGGCTTTATTCCCAGATATTTAGTTCTAGAAATCAAATTATTTGGCAAGGAAGAAGTACTCCAGTGTGACTTTTCAAAATAGCTCATATGGAGCTCTTCTAAAATTCCTTTGTTATTTTGGATTAATTCTGTCCTCTAAACAAGAATCTTGTCAACTCTGATTTTTGAGCACATAGCCTCTTTTGGTCCTAATTTGTGCAGGGAGTATCAGTCATAGAGCATTGAAGCACAACTATAAGTGTAGGAAAAAAAAATCTCTTTTTTCTCAATATGAATTGACAGCTTTCAAAATAATAAGCTATAATAAATGTTAACCTTTTGTTCATTATTTTTTTCATTGAGTCTTTCCACTGGAAAGACTGTATATACAGAATCAATATATGAATGAATGAATTGAAAGGCTGAGGGACTTGGGTCTTTTTAGTCTGGAGAAGACTGTGGGAGAGATCTGATCAACACCTGTAAGTGCTTAAAGGGCGGGTGTCAGGAGGATGGGGCCAGGCTTTTTTCAGTGGTGCCCAGTGACAGGACAAAAGGGAACAGTCACAAACTTGCACGTAAGAAGTTCCATCTAAGCCTGAGGAGGAATTTTCCTGTGAGGGTGGCAGAGCCCTGGCAGAGGCGGCCCAGAGAGGTGGGGGAGTCTCTGTCTCTGGAGACATTCAAAACCCACCTGGACACGTTCCTGTGCAACCTGTTCTGGTGGACCTGCTTTGGCAGGGGAGGGAGTTGGACTGGATGATCTCCAGAGGTCCCTTCCAACTCCAACCATTCTGTGATTTTGCTATAGAAATGATAGAAAGAAAAATCATGTTATCAGAAAATAGAAAACAAGATTAGTCTTTACGAAAGTCTCAGTATGGTCAAAGAGAAATGATATGTGATTAAGGTCCATAAAAATATGTTATTTCCTACAATATGTGCAATAAATTGAGATGAACTCAAGCTGCAAGTCACAGCGGGATATCCTTTGCTTTCCATGATGCCACTGTGTTACAGAAGTGTCTTGCTTTTGGGAAGTGAATGCCAGCAAACGGAGCTAAGCATCCGAGCCGTTTAATTATGCTTTGATGTGATGTCTGGCTTAATGTGAAAGATACTCTGGGTGTCACAGGGCAGTGAGTAGCACCTATGATTAGATTTGATCTATTCTGCTTAATGAGGCCTATTAATAATACCTTGGCATTCTTATTTCAGAAATTGCCCTCTATGTCTAATGAGGTGGAGAACCCAATAAAAAATTAACCATGCACTCTTAATGAACTTTTAAATCTCTCAAAGGTGATTATGAATTCTGTGGTTCAAGTGACAAAATAAAGGAGCGCAAAGAGGAGGATGAGCAGGAGCGAGCCAGCCGGGTAATACTAGCCATGGCACTCTCGCAGGATGCTGCTCCTGAGAAAAACAACTCGCTCACCTGGTCAGAAACTGGGTCTCAGCCTGAGAAAACCCCACCAGTCACGTGGACGCTGCGGGTAAAATACCAATTTGTTGCTATTGTTGCTGTTAATATGGGGGTTGGGTTGTTGTTATTATTATCATTATTTTTTCCCCTTTTTTTCTTTCCTCTTTTTTCTTTCATGAATGTCTTTTGTTTCCTGGTAAGTGGCTGAGGGCAGAAGTTCACATTTCCTTGATTTTTCTCTTCTCCAGTGAAGTTTTGGTAACTTGCACAAGCTGCCAAGACTTGCTTGGCTCTTTCCTTGTAAAATGCCCCCATTCTAAGCTCCTCCTGCCATTCCTATAGAGGAACATGGTGAAAGTCTGGGGATTTACAACATTCCCAAAGACACTTTGGAACTTGTGCCTCAGATCTGCCAATCTCCCAAATGCACATGACACCCAGCACAAGTGGCAGCCCTAGGTATGGAAGTGACTCCAGGCTGATACCAAGTCCCATCACCAGAAGTGATTTCCTGCCTTCTCCTCCAGCATGTGTTGAAGATCAACCTCCACCCCCGTCTTCTGCTCTGAGACATTCCTTGATGCTGAAGCAGACTTTGACTGGGAAGCGCTCTCTTTCTAGATTGGCCAGGAATAGATCTGCATGACAATCTAAATAAACAGGAAAGTTTGTGAACTGTTAGTGACAAGTTGCTTCGTCAATGGGGTGAGACAAGGAAGTAGGCAAAACATCAAGAACTCAAATTTGGATAACTTATAAAAATACGGAATTCAAAACTTTTGGATCTGGTTTCTGAAAATAGGGTTGGTTTTAGTTTTGGTTTGGTTTTTAGTTTTCAGAAATTCTCCTTTGTCTGGTCTGGAAATTTCACACCAAAGAAGCTTTCTAATAGTAAAAGAAAGTAAAGACAGAAAGGCAGTTTGGTAATTTCCATATAGACAAGCAACGATTTTCATTGATCACCTCTTACTGAACCCCCTTAGATACATATTAGAATTTTTTCTTCCTTTCAATTTTTTTTAAAGCGAAGTGGTCTCTCTGTTTCATTCAGGAAGCACTGGAAATCCATAGGCCTCAGTTCATCTCTCGTTCACAAGAAAGACTGAAGAGGCTGGAACACATGGTCCAGCTGAGGAAAGCCCAGCAGAGCGATGCTCCTGCAAGCAACCAAGCAGCCCTTGTTCATAAGCTTTCCTCAACACCCACTTCAAGCAAAAAAAAGCAATACACCATTCCTCACCCTCTCAGTGGTAAGTTGAATTGTGACCCATGACAAGTCTGCAACTGTCTTTGAAATCTCACCATGTGTACAGTGTTTCCCTATTAATTTTGTGAGAAAACATGAGACCCTCTGCTCCTGTTCCACCCTATCAGCACTCCAGCATCTGTCCCAATGCTCAGAGCAGAAAGTCTCCGAAGCACAGAGATGGGTTAGTGGGGACGAACTGTTTTCTGTGGTTTGTGGCAGTGGAAGGAGACTTCCTTGGAGACTTTTTGTTGTTGTCACCTGCACTTGTGCTCTTCGTCATGGTGCAAGTTGTTGCTACTTGTAGAGGTGATAGTAATAAATGGCATTTCATACCTCTCACAGCTCCCAGAAAGAACAGTTAAGGGAGAGAAGTGACAAGTAGAGGGACTGGTGGGATTTGGAAATAGGACTCCCAATCTGATCTTCTCAGCAGCTTCAGGTGTGGACTTCCCACTTGATTGATAAAGCCCTAGCAGTGAAAGAGCTGTGAAAGTACGTTCATATACTCAGCAGCTGTATGCAGGGCTGCTAAATCAATGCATCTAAACTCTGTGATTTCCTAATTCAAGCTGATTAGATTGTTTTATTACCCTGGTGTTAAAACAGACTTAATATTCAGCGAGTTGAAATAGTTCTCTCTGAAAAGCTCCCTCCCAGTGGTACCTCTGTAAATATTATCTAGAATCAAGATGTTAAACAAATTACTTTTGTGGGTTTTTTTTGGTTTTGGGGGTTTTTTTGTTTGTTTTTTTTTGTTTTAATTGCCATCTGGCTGTTACTTAATTCAGTTGACTAGACAAAAAGAGTCATTTGATTGATTAGCATTCCTCTTCACATTTACAGGTTTTAAATCTGTGGTTGCTTGAAGCCACATAATTCTACTGAAAAGTAATTGAAAGCATTAAACAACTAGTCAGGTCACCTGGAGGAAGCAGGAAGGAAAATCTCTGATACCCTCAACACTGGGAAACTTTTTTTTTTTTTTTTTTCTCCCTGGTGAATGAGATATAGTGTGGAAAAGTTGGGTGCACTCCCAATCTTGGGGTTCTTGGAATGCTTTGCATTTGAGAGTACCCATTTCTATCACTACATCTGTGCCATCTGTTATGGTACGATAGAGTCTGCCTCACATCAGATATGTGACGGGTTTTTATAGGAAGAGCTAAATATCCATAAGTAAACAAAGCACAAACCAGGAACAATATTTTAAAGAGTCAATGAAATTAATTCACCACTTCGCTTATCTGAGTTAATTTTCTTGGGTTCAGATCTCTCAGGGCTGTGCTGCTCCATGGTGTTGGGGGCTCTGTGCCAGCACCAGCAAACCCTCCCAGAAGGCTGTGACCCAGGCCAGGAGTTTGTCATATATCATAGAAGAAGTGGCAAATATCTCCCCCTTTATTTGGTCGTCTTTGGAAGTTCCCCAAAGCACTCTGCAAATTCTTTATGAAACAAAAAAATGGAAGGTTAAACCTATTTCTTCTTAAATTATAATTAAAGATTAATCTTTATGCTTGTTTAATGAGTAATAAAAGCATAATATTGAAATATATTCATTAATTATTCAAGTAAATTACTATTTCCCTCTTCTAGCGGTTAGTCATTAAAGATAAATTTGTCTAAAGAGACTCTTTAGTTTCCGTAACTCATCCACCTTCCTGTAGCTGCGTGTAATTTTCTGTTTGTAAGATCTTAATATTTTTATAATGGCAGAAGTGCCATGTCTGTTATTTACGCATAACTGTAATTAATTTTGTAAATCCTAGGTCCCCGATAAAGAACAACTGTGTAGACTGCAGCTCAGAGGGCTGCGTAGGAGTGTACTGAGCATATTTAATTTGCTCTGACAATTGGTATTTTAGGACTTCTGCTGGTTGATGCCACTGTGCTGAAGGACTGGTACCATTAATGAGCCCCAGGGTGGAGGATCTTCGTTTCCTACAGATGTTCCCAAACTTTTCTAGCTGCAACCCCTCTCGCTCACCAAGGGCACTGCCTGCCTGTCTCCTTCTGGTGTCTTCCCCGGTGACATCAAGGTCACAGCCTTCTCCCTCCTGTCTGCCTGCCTCCCAGAGCTGGAAGAAAGAGAAGTTATCATTTTTTGTTGTCAGTGTTCTGTATTCTCTGAATTAATACCCGTTTTAGCATGTAAAATGGGCTTTTAAAGCAGGGAAGGGCTTTGTCTCGTGATCTAGAAAACATAAGTAAAATGCAAGAAAAATGCCGCCATAGTCTAGGTACAGGTTGAAAGCACGGTTTCATTTACAGAGACGGGAAGTGGACATCAAAATCCCAGTGGCCTGAGGATGCTATTTTGCATTATAACCTGGGGTAGGGGAGGCTGTGGGCACAATCAGCAGTGTCACTGCCTGCTCTGTGCCTGTGCGTGGTCCATCCGTGCTCCTGTATTTTAGCTGGATCTAGTTGGAGCTGCTTTTTAATTTTATTTTATTATTTTTTTAAGCTAAGATTCCCTCTTTGTGTTTTTATCAGACCAAATGACTGACCTGGTTTGGCAAACAGCGTTGTGATGGGATGAGCTGGAGCCGGGGAGGCAAGAGAGAGGGTGAGAGATGGTGAGGGAGGAAGGGAGAAGAGCAGCACCTCTTCCCTTGGCACCTGCCTCTCGTTTTTATGGGTGTAATGGGACCGTACCCTTCCTAAAGAGAGCTCCCAGGCTGCTCCTGTACCGCACCTATGCAAAGATGACACCAAAGCTGGCTGAGCAAAGGAGACACAGCAGGGTTCATCCCTGACTACGTATTTCAAAGCCAGCTTTTCAAGTGGTAGAGAGCCTGGGATTTATGCAGGGCACAAAGTGCCCACAAAAGGGAAAATATCCTCAGGTGTGTCTGAAACTCCAACCACAGAAAGTCCTGAACGGCACCTCCATCTTTGGCTAAACCTGGTTATGAGCTGGTCATGGTCCAGGAGTCTTAGAAAAATGAAAATGTTTATCCTGCAGAAGAGTTTATCATCACAAGAGCACTTTGAAGGCAGAGAACCTGCAACTCTCACGCTAGCCTTTGTGCTGCGTAATGTGTACTGCTGCATTTGGAGAGTGCTAATTAGTCCAAGATAGACTACTCTGCCGTTGACTATGTCGAACAAATTAGAGATCCCACTGTGACGAACTGAATAGAAACAATGTTCAAATAACTGGATTTAAATCTCAAAAACCGTAATGTAATTACTTCAGTGACAGGACTACCAGCTGTTTATAGGCCTTTAAATCTGCATAATGAACAGCCTTGTGATCTTAGTGTACACAAGCACTTTCAGAGGTTTTAAAAAAAATTTCTCAGGCACATATGGTTTTATCATACCTTCCATTTTCCTTTCCTTTGAGAGGGCAGAGGTTCACTGGAAATGGCAATATAAGTTGAACGTTACCATTCAACCCCTACCGCCGTGCCTGCTGTGTTTCTCTGGATTTGCATCCAAATCCAGTACCTTTACAAATATTTTGGAAGCAAGTTTATACCTCCTTGGCCATGCTCCTAAACCTTTCCAAAATGCATTATTATAACTGCAAAAGCATGGAGGGCAAGGATGACTGTTTGTTTGTGCTGTCAAGGGGTTAGGTTCTTGAGAAGCTCTGCACCAGGGACGTTTTTATTTGGACTGTAGAGAGAGAAGATGGCAATCAGGGAATTTGCAGTAAGTGTGCAGTCAGAAAATACTGCAACCACTAACGTGCATCCTTGTGGTCTTCAGGCACCACTGGTGGCTCATGAGATGTTTGCAGCCACCAGCCTGTCCCTGTTGATGTGTGACTTTAGTTGTACCATTTCTCGCTTTCCTTTCTGGTCCTGTTGGCAGCTGGCCTCTTGGTTAAAGCTGACAGCTCTGAATAAAGACCAACCTGCAGTAAGGTAATTGAATTAGGAAGAGGAATGACCTATTTTTATGGTAGTATTATTCATCACATTGAGTGGAGCGGTGCCTATGAGTCAGCTGAGCACAGCAGCACATTGCAGGTCACTGGCTGGGGGTGACATGGTCCCTTGGCAGCCTGATGCTTGAACTCACTGTAGCGACCTGGGAGGAGGTCATGCAGCGAATAGGGTGACCAACATGTCCCCTCCACGCCCTCATCCTTGCCAAGGAGGAAGATGGTCAGCCTTTGTGCAAGGAAGGTGGCAATAAATTGGAAAATCTTCAAATACAAAGAGTTTTGTGTGGATGAGGACAGCACCGGAAAAATACGCCTGATAGTGGGTGACTCACAAAGCTCAGTCAATTTGCTGGGGGATAATTTCACTGGAATCTTAAAGCAGCCAAACAGAAAACTGAGCTTTCGATGATGAGCTTTTAAATCCAGGAGTAAGAGGCATGATTTCACTCATGATTAGAAATTGCAACTAAAGAAGCCAGGATTAAGAAGCCGGTGCAAATTTTACCAGAGATTAAATTAATCTTTTGAGGAATTTACCGAGATTTGTCATCTCTTCTTCATTAATTTATATTTTTTTTAATTACATTTTGTGCTTTTCAAGACTATACACTGTAGTCAAGCAAGAATGATTTTGGAATACCAGGTGAGATGCTAATTAAATTTTCTGGTTGAAATCCATGAATGTTCAAATATCATTTGGACAGAGGGATCTGAAATCTCCTGCACCATGCCCCAAAATAATTCAGAATGAAAATGTTTTCATAAATCTGTAAACTCTCCAGCTTTGTTAGAGATAATAGTGATGTTTTCCATTGTTGAGATTGAATTATTAAAGAGGATCAGAAGTCTCAGTAGCCACAGTGTGGGACAGACCTGAAGGGCTGGAAAACTCATTGAACCACCTTCCTGTGGGTCATCTTGGGTGAAGGATCATTTTTGAGCTTCAGCATGTCTCTGAGAAGAGCAGAAAGTCCAGGCAGTCTTACTACCACACCTTTAACTAGTGGGTTATTGCATTTGTATAAATAATATCAAAACCTCATCTGTTGACTGCAGCTGAAGTAATTTGTTACATGAAGTCATTGACATACAACATGCAAAGCTTTGGGCAGCACCATTGGGTGTAGGCACTAGTTCATGTTCTCTGGATGACTTCCCAGTTGAGCGCTATGGGCCTGTTGAGCTGAATGCCACCTTGACATTTATCTTAGATTCAAGTCTAATTTATTTTTTAGGGGACTGTTGATTTAAAAAAGCAGTGTTTAAAAAAATCTTTTCTGTCTTAGGACTTCTCTGGGTGAAAGGGCTTTTAGACAGTTATTTTTTTGAGTTCAGTAAAAAAACAGTTTAATTAAACACCACTATCGGTAATTTGATTTTCAGGGCCTGGCAGCACATCCTTAAATGCACATTTTAGCTCCTAACAAACTTTGAGAATTGGCATTCATGTTAGGAGAAAATGTATGTATAGTCTGATGGGCAGAGTTTAGCCTTCTGTAACTTTTTGCCACTCTTTTTCTTTTTTAAGTGTTTCAGTGATTTATTGGTAAATAGGAAGTCAGGAGATGGTTCCAACACAGTCATTTTATCTGTTCTCTGTCTAAACATTTACTAACCTCATCCTGTCTGAGATGCAGTTCGGCAGTAGTTAAAATATATTACAGTGATGACCCGTTTACCTTCATTTATGACTTGCTGAAGTGGGTTCTTTCTCCCACTATGGAGATGTCAGATGGCTGCGCACGGTGTTGGTGTAAATACCAGCAGCTTGGTAGTTTCACAAGGTTTGAACAAAACACCAACGAAATGTTTCATGCCCATCTGTCTATAAGTTTTTTAACTGCCGTGCACCATTGGAAATGGTGAATGTCTGCTTTGAAATCCCTTCTTTTCTATCCTTCAGAATAGTTTTCTCCAGAAAGTAATACAAGGCTATGAAATCTGATAAGGAACTTTGATAAAATGTAATTTAGAAGACTATCATCCTGGGGAACTGTCCACCTTATTCTCCACTTTGATCTTTGCTTGGTAGGAAAGAATGTTAATTCAGGCCTTCATGATGTGTTTGGCAGGTTATTATAGCTCTGAATGTGTGCTGCTCTTCCACTTTGAAATATGCTTTCTTCTCGGTACTGAACATTAACAGATATTTAAATGCACATATGATTTTTATTTTCTCAGTTACACTAATTTATATTTATTGTTCAGATAATTTTTAAATTCTAATCCTAAAATTCGTCAAGGATTAGTCTTATTTCTCCTTGATGCTTGCATGTAATCTTTTTTTTTTTCTTATACATAGTGATCCGAGAGACACTACACAAATGTTTACCCCTCAATGATAACCTTTTGACTCTGAGTTGCTTCACAAAGGGTGTTTTTATAACCAAGGTAGATTTTTTTTTTTCTTGGAGGCTTTTCCTCAGAGCCTCTTTTTAATCCTTCCCTTCAAAGCCACTGGCACAGCCATGTACCTACTTCCAGGTAGAACCACGGGCAGCAATGGGTCTGATGCCCTTCAAGACCGTCAGGAGAGGATTACTCTGGAGGACCCGCCGTACGCTCCAGCAGTCGTCCCACACCTCTGGGCCTCTGTGGTTCTTCCCAGCACTCGAACACGGAGGCCAGCCTGTCTTAGCAACTCATAACAAAAATACACATTAGCTTGTCACGCTGTTTACAAGACAGGTCGCATGCCTGCTGATCCCCAGCTGAGTTTTTCATCACTCGCATATTCTGGTGGCTAAGCACAGAGGTCTGGTGATGTTAATGTGTCGTTAACAGGTTTTATTTAGGAAAAAGGCAGGGTGAGGAAACTCTAAAACAAGGAGTTTTGTTCTAGAAACCCTCTGCCTGAGAATTTCTGGAGTACATTTGAGCAGGTGTCTCTCACAGGGTGTAGGAAATCATATAAAACCCAGGCTCTGTGCTTTCTGATAGTATCGCATCTTGGGAGAGGTCCACCCTGACCTGTGCCTTGGTACAGGTAGTACAGGTTTCTGCTGGCAGGTTACTCCCGCTGCCCTAAGCTGCTCTTCTGTGCCTGAGAACCTGGGAACACACAAGTAACTGGTTGTCACACCAGGGATCTCGTACTGAGGACCATATTGACATATAGCTGAAAAAGATACTTGAATTTGCTGTGCAGCATGAAGCACCTCCTCGCTTTGTTTTATCACTGCAGAGAACCCTCAATGATGGCTTTATACAATTTCAGCCTGATGCCATGCCACTCTACAGGGCAGAGGACATGCCTTGTGGGAAGGGATGCATCCTGCAATCCTGAGCTGTCAGAAGGAGGTGTGTAACTTCCAGCAGCAATGGACTGTAATGAGGCTGCTCTGAAGTGTGCTGGGATCCACACCAGTCCTGGAAAATTGATGACCCCAGTCCCTAATACTTCACTGGGACGGTCCGGGTCACAGGCAATGTGCTTCCTCAAGTTTCGGGTTTATTTTGGCAGCAATAGCATCCAAGTGTTTATTCCTTTTAAGTTAATGAACACATAAATGAACATAAACCCACTAATAAATAAAAGGCAAATTATATTTTCCTGGCAAATTGAGCATGTTGCTTGTGTGTACTGAAGATTTAATAAGGATGATTGTTAGAAAACCGCTGAGTAAAGAAAAGTTAGTCATCGGGCAGTTAGTCCCTCCTTTCTCAGTTAGTGTTTTGAAAACTTTACCAGTTCAGAATAGGAACCATCACAAAGGTCCCTTTGATTTTTACATGGAGATACAGCAGTGATTTTAAAGGACGTGTAGCTTTTTCCTAAGAAACATGGTAATCTGAGGATGAGTGCTGAAGAGAGTCCAGCGTAGGGTAACAAAAATGGTGGAGGTACTGGAGCATCTCCCTGATGAGGAAAGGCTGAGAGAGCTGGGACTCTTTAGCCTGGCGAAGAGAAGGCTGAGGGGAGACTTTTTTCATGCTCACAATTTTCAGAAGGGTGGGTTGAAGGAGGATGGTTGAACAAGAAATGATCATACAGGCCAGGTTCCCAGCACAGGCCAGCAGTGGATACAGCCAGGTTGCACATGGGTGCAATTGTCTGTGTATGGGGAAAATAGGTAGCTTGAGAACAGCAGTAACCTTCCCTGGTTCTTAATCTGGGTAAAGGGTATACACAGCTGCATGTGACAATGAAAAAAGTCATATGCAATTAAAAGAAATGAACTCTGCAATGAAGCTGGTTGCTATGGATCTTCTCCATCCCTTTCTGCAGAGCAGCTTTGGGAACCAATCTGGCTCCGGATGAAGTTGTTAAATGTCCTTTCGTTGACCTGTGGAGAGTTGGCTCTGTCCTTAAGTCATCAAAAATTTAATCAGGAATATCGTATCATGGCTACATGGAAGGTGACATTTAAAATTTCAGTAAACGCGGATTCCTCTAATATTAACTTTATTTTTCCTCTGCTAGATAACCTCTTCAAACCAAAGGAAAGATTCATTTCAGAGAAGGAGATGCATATGAGATCGAAAAGGTACCAATTGCTTTGCTTTAGAGTTTGCTGCGAATCACTGCCATCTCACACCTAAGGCAGTGTATTTCCACATCATCTTCATTCACTGGAGGGTTGGTCTGTCGCGCTGCTCATCACACTTTAGTGCAATCTTCGTGTTTTTCTTCCACTGTATCAGTTTGATGCATTTTGGGTAGCTAGACCCTTTCAGTATCCTTTGTCCAGCAGTTTCAGGTGACATGTAGGTACCATGTGGGTACCATGGGGTGAAAATGAGGTCCCTGAGACGTACTTCATGGTGGACCTTCAAAAATGTAAGCAGTAGAGTCGCTTTGGGTTGGTTTTGTGGCATGTAGTGTGGGAATTATGGCAAACTGTTAGAAATGGGGTGTCTGACTGACCTTTAGCTGCATTGCACTTCATGCCATCATTTACAGCGAGGAAAGTGGCTACTGTGCAGAATTCACCCCATTTTTAAGAGCATTCAAGATGTGTTCCATTTCTCTTCTAAATACAATTTCCTGGCTGAATTTAAGAACTGCTTCAAGAACTCAGTATTGCAAAAATAAGAGGAGGAAAAATCAGAACTAACCAGCATTACATGCAAAGAACAAGGCTGCTGCAATGGAAGATCCGACTTTCTTTTCAAACCCCTGGGAATTTTTTCACTGATTTCGATGGAAAAGGAATCAGAGCAGAAGTCACCTTTTCGAAGCCAACTCATGTTATTTTTAAAACAGACAGATTATGTTCTCCTTGGTAAAAAGAGTTCCTAATGACAGTGGAAAAATGTTAACAGCCTACAGTCTTACAATGATGGTTTTCTTACATTTTAGAAAAAAAAATTTGAAAATAATTGCTTGGTATTAATTCTGTGACATAAATATATGAAAAAAAACCAAACCCAAAACTGTCCAGGCCAGATTCTGGTTTGAATTATGTTGCTATAAGTTGAAACCAACTCCACTGGGCTCATTAGAAGCTACTCCAGAATTACACTGCTGCACTGGGATAACCTGATCCTGTCTCATTCTTCATTTTTTGGTTCAAATTTAGAAGTGTTTTTCAACAAGTCAGATTTTATATAAAAACATTAGTATTAATAATTTGTAATTCCCATGCCATAACCCTAATTCGAGTACTTAGAGATGCCCACTGATGACAAGTATTGCATTGAAGGCAACCCAAATTACTTGCAAGTCCCAGGGATGACGTGTGAAATTAACTTTCTAAATTCCTTGCAGGATTTATGACAATTTACCGGAAGTGAAAAAGAAACAAGAAGAAAAACAGAAGCGGATCATCATCCAGAGTAACAGACTGCGTGTTGAGACCTTTAAAAAGGCAAGGATTTATTGTGAATGTAAAGCATAATTTTGTAACCTTTCTTTACCCATGAATGGGGTCTGTAGAGGCAACATTTGCCTCATGGGCAAACCCTGAGAGCAAAGGTTGGTTTTTAAATCTTATCCTTGGGGTTAAGTACTTCTTTAAACTTCAGATTCAACTTTCACCCAGCTCCACAATCCACTCAAGCACAGGTTTTCCCTTGTTTAAGTTCTCTGTTCCTCCATCTAATTACGCCTTTCCTGTCCAAGATGGCAAAGCTCTCAGTGTTTTGGGGGTTTTTTGAACAGTGTAGCCAGTAGAATTGGAGTCTGAGAATGCTGATACCATCTCACCTGCAATGTCACTGAAGATTTCTGCAGTTCTGTCCACCTTATGCATTTTAACACTATCTTAAGGCTGGTTTGGTTTGTTTTGTTTTTTCCCCAGCAATTACTGGACCAGCTCCTTCAAAGAAACACAGAGTGATGAAGGATTCTCTTACCCATCATCCTAATTGGATCTCGAATGCCTTTGACTGCTATATAAGCCATAAAATTTACTCTTATCTCAATTACTTGGAGGTATTTTTCTTATCTTTGGCATTTTATATAAAGAAAGGTCGTTTATATTTCAACTGAAATTTTAGGGCAACTTTCAAGTAATCAAAAACAATCTAAAAGGGAACACAGCTGTTTTAGAGCATCACCTTTTGGTCAATTTACCCAGAGGAAATAATTTTAAAAATTTTTAACGCAAATACTGAATTACAGTGCTATTATTTATCTTAATCTTTTAAAAAGTACACATGTCTGTAGCAATAGAAGTGGGTTTATAAGATCTGAAAAACTTCTTTCTCTGAAGTATTCTATTAATTGATTTCCTGTGAGTTAAATCCTTGAAGTAAAGAAAAATGAATATCATTATTTGTTATGTTTAGGAACTAGCTGAAGTAGCATTACCACATAATCACAGCAGCAGCAGTTTCACATTAATACTTAACATACCAAAAGGGACCAATATTTTAGCTCTCTGAAGAACTCTATTCCTGTTTATATAGTGAATCTACATAGCAAGTTTACCTGTTAAAGAGCAATATTTTAAAAATTGATTATAACACTGGGGTTTTTTGTGTTTTTCATTGTAATATATATTTTAATCCACTTCTGTGAGCATTAAGTATTTATAGAAATGACATATTAAGAAGTGGTGCCAAGAAGTATGTTTGCATCAAAACTACAGAACTAAAACCATCTGTAATGTTTCCTCCAAAAATATTTAAATCTTTATTTGTACATTTTGGAAGTAAAAACAACCAGCTTACAAACCAATGGAGTTTATTTATGGAATAAAATATGAATATAATATTGATCCAACTGTTATGTTTTTATTTGGTACTGTTAAATATAACACAATTATTGAAACTGCCTTTGTATGCCACAAATCCAATGGTAAGAAAATATTGCCCATAAAAATCATTGCAAGTGTTAACCTCTGTTGCATGAACACACGATTGAGAGTGTTTGAATGAGGCTAGAATGTGGCCTTTGATATCTAGGCTTTATTTTTCTAATCTAGCCTGAGATGTAAGGTCAGTTCTTTGGAAGAGGGATGTTTGCAAGTCAGGCTTTGGCCACCAAGATAGCCTCCAGCTGTGTGACCTGGGCTGGACACAAGGAACCAAATTATGCTTTATACTCTGGCTGTCTGCATTAGATTACTTTGCCTCTTTGTGTTTCAGCTTCCTAGTTTGCAAAGTAGGATTAATGATGTTAATTTTTACTCACAGAGAAGATAGAGATTTATTGAAGAGATATGTTGCATTCCAGATAGGTATTTTTAAAAACACATCAATTAGTTCAATACATGTTGAGAGGTCATGTAAGGTAAGATAATGTTGGCTGTGTGGAAGGAACTGCCAGGTTCTTCCCCCCAAAAGAGTCTTTTTAACCAGTTAGTGCTGTACTGGGAACCAGCATCAGGGCTGGACCTCGTGTAGCTCTAAAGGGATTGCAAGGAGCATCATCCAAGCTTTGCAGCTCAGCTGCATGGTAGATCTGCTCTCCTGTGGGTTTATTGATCCCTCTTGCTGTTCTCCAGGAAAAATATGTGGCCTGCCTCAAACAGGAGGGCCTTTCTGTCTGGTGGACTTCTGGGTCTCCACCACAGAGTGATAAATTATAGCCATAAACACACCCTCACACATGGTCTCCTACACTGAATTCAAAGGATTATCTTTCAACCTTTTGCCCAGTAATAACTCACTACAACAACTAGAACCGTTTCCTAAAGAAGTCAGTGCCAAAATTCCCTTTGATTTCAGTAGGAACCTTGCATTTTTCCCTCTTGGTTCCTTGGTCTCTAGTTTCTTGATTTCAGAGAAATACAGCTTTGGTTCATCAAGTTTGCACTCTTCAGTTATTATTTCCTGCACACATCCATAGAGGAATACTATATACATTTAATCCTGCTTCACTGTATACATACAAGCCTGTTGGTAGTCTTAGAGCCACAGCAAGAACTTTTGGTATGGAGACAAGATGTTTGGTATTTGAGATCCACAGGGTTGTTGGACAGACTGCACAGGACAGAGACAGCAAGATACTCACAGCCTGGGTCAGGGATGTCCCCTGGTATGGGGCTGACACCTAGTGCCACCAGAAGAGAGCCACCAAACTTTTCCCACTTCTTCTCTGGCAGAGGGAAAGAGACAGAGTCTTCCTCCTTGGGAGTGAAAGAGTATTTTACATGGAAAGAGTGCTTTACAGGGAAATCAGACTTTTGTCCTGCCGGATGCCCAGGAACTAAAAGGATGTGGCTTAATCTAACTGTCACAATATATCCCTTCTCCATGTTCATACACTTTTATATACACAGGGGAATGAAAATACATATGCCTTTCCAAGTGCCAGGAATGTCAAAGAGGAGCTAATCCTCCTTAGAAATCACAGCACCCAGGTCCTTGTGAGGAAATGAACCAGGTGAGCAACTGGGATGGACAACACAGGGTTGGTGTCACATGGGTCAGCCTGGTTTCTGCCCTTTGCCACCCCATTGGCATGTTGACCAGGGCATGGCACTTCTCAACTGGCCTGGTCTCCTCTCGTTTCTACTCACCATCCTTGGAGACGGGGTACCGCACTGGCCTGCTGCATCCTCACCTCTGTTGGCTTGTGAGCAACTCCACCTCACAGACTCAAAGCCGGTGAGCTATTCACAAAATCTTTTGTGTTTGTAGAAGAGTTATTTCCAACTGTTTTTATTTTCTCTAACTGTAATTTTCAAAATCCGCAGGACAAATCTGTGGCAATTTGAAGTGGAAATTCTCTTGTATAAGTAACCTTGGGAATATACCTGGTGACAAAATACACAATGCAAAGCACTGTCTGGGAATGCTTCATATGATACAAAATCTTTGCTTCAGAAAATCAAAAATGATCTCTGTTGCAAACGCAATTTCTCTTCCTGGCCCTCAGAAAAGAAGGTATCTGGTAATGTACCCAGCAAACAATTCTGACATTCATTTCAGCTCTACAATCCAGTCATTGTGATAGAAAATAGACTGTACAGGAAAACATTACTTCAGAAAAGCATGAGCCTCGCAGGCTCAGCCCTATACAAGCAGGCATCAACTTAATGAAGTTTAGAGTTAGGGAAAAAAATTGGCATAGTTTCACTTTGGAATTGCAGGCCTTTCAAAGTAAAGAGTACATTTGCCATCGGGTAGTACTCAACATGGAAAATTCTCCAGCCCAAATTGGAGATCTTGTCAAAGACTGGAATTTTCCTTCTTGTTGGATGCTGTTTGAGTTCAGTTTCTCTGGCTGTTGGCCCATGCCCTGTGTCTTCAGGAGGGCTCTGTTTTCCTGCTGGTACAACTCTACAAGGATTAACGCCCCTGGTGATGGGCACTGCCATTTGTTCCCCATCTACCTCCTTGGGTTCATCTCTTTTCAGGCTGCTGATTTGCATGTGCCCATACAATAGTATTTAGTAATGAATGTTAATGTTGGTTGGGGTGAGGTGTTTAGATTCTGGGGTGTTAAGGCACAGCACTTGCATATGCTTGCAAACACATTGGCTTGACATTCTTCTTCCGAAACAGAAAGCCTCTGGGTAGGATTGACATTTTGCATTACTCAAAATGGGAACTCGCATGGGGAACGCAGAGTGTTTGAGGTGTGCAAGACATGGTGTTTGTTTGCTTGCTGGCATCATTAATTTCATCTGACAGAAATACCTCATTACTGGTTCAAGTCATCGCAACCTAAAGCACAGAGGGTTACAGTATTCTGGGGATTTATTTTAAACCCAAATATTTTCCTGTGTATATGTATGCAAGTCATTAGTTACTTCTTCGAGTTTACTCAGCTGGTCAGATAGATGAGGAGACTGTCTGGGTAAGACTTTTGAGGAGTTTTGTTGTTGAGTATCTGGGGTTGATCATGTTAGTGTAATGTTTTCTGTGGGAGAGCTGATTTACAAGGAAAACAACACAGAAAAGCAGGGATAAAGTTTCTGGCAGCTCTCTCCAGAGGAAACCGTTCGCTGATACAGCCATCACAGCAAGAGATCCATGGCTAAAAATATCCCAGCTTGCCTCATCCACAGGAATGGATGCCCCTTTTACTCCAGGGACAAAAATGCCTGTGTGCTTTGATGGGTGGGTAATTATCTTTGCCAGGAGCATTGACTGACCACTTGTTCACTGACAGAGCAGATCGGTACATGGGGTTGTCCCACAGGGTCATATTTCATCAAGCCACTATGACTTCAGCCTGTGTCGTTTATTACTTGGTGTGCTTCGTGCTCAGCTGGGTGACGGTCAGCTCGATGCCTGTGAAATGCCCTCACCATGCTCCTCCTCGCTGTCGTGGCCATAGGTCAGCCCCAGGCACTGGGGAAGCTGAGAAATCTCAGCCCCAGACGAGACCATTCCCAGTCTGCAGCCTTCTGAGTGAAAGGTGATTAGAAAGCAGTGGCACAAAATAAAATGCGAGGACACTTGGGCATAAAAATGGATTAGGATAGAAGAAGATACTGACAATCTTTCAAATGTGTCATAGGTAGAGAAGCTCAGTGTATGTATGAAAGTATTTATTAAGCTTTGATTTAAATATGGATCTACTGGTAGCACAAACACCAACATCCTTGCCCAAAATCTTTATTTGGGGAGAGGAGCCCTTACTGCTTGTTGAGTGGTGCCAGTATGTCTGTTGATAGTGGTGTACCAGTGTGCTGGGCTCTGGAAGTGAAATTTGTCTCCCAGCTGAACCACCTGGAGGTGTTTTGGGAGGTTATGATTTTCTCTCTTGCAACGTCTGCTTAGCTACAACAACACTGTTGAAAGAAGCCCGTCACATGAGAACACATTCCTATGTTGGAAATGAGAAGCATCCCCTTTGTTTTTTGTCAGGTGTCTTACTTTTCCTAGTTCCCCTTGGCTCCCTACCAAAGCTGTAGGAGGCAGAACAACTTAATATCCATTTTAGTTGACCCACAGAATAAGATAATGAGGTGTATCATCTCCCTACTAGCTGCAGAGTGATTAAAAAAAAANATGAGCTCATGGTACACACAATTATATGAAATTAGTAAATAGGAAAAGTGCAATGAGGTTTGTGTTGCATCAATAGGAATATGTAAGAGAGTCCCTAATTGCAGTAGTTTTTTTATTTTTTATGTAGAAATGGGTCACAGTGATGTATTTTTACACTTCATGTTTTAAATGCTTTTTTCTTCTACAGTGTCTTACAATGACTAGGCTTTAGTTAACGTGTAATTATAGGAAGACGCTTATGCAAACATCTATTTCATGTGGGCTGCTGCAGTTGGTGCAGATCTGCAACTGGCTTAGGAAATTCCTCATAGAAAATGGGAACAACTCTTTTGAGACCACTTTAGTTTCTTCTTCATGCGTGGCTACCTGTTAATACACCAGCTAATGTGCTCGTGCAGCTCTTGAAGTTCTGCCTGTGGAACGGGAAGACTTCCATTGTTATTTGCCGTTTCTGTGCTTTGTTAGAACTTCTTGTTCTCAAAAGTAAGTGAAGGCTTTGTATCCCCTTCTGCGGTGATGTGGGGGAAGTTAATAAAGAACATGCCCAAAGGGTGGCCATGGGAATGGTGTCCAGTCTGAACTTGGACTAATTAGAGGATTACCTGATAATGGTGTTTGGAAAAAAAAGGTCCCTTAGCAAGCATTTTAATGAATTGTAATATATAACTGTGGCCAGGGAGTTAAAAAAAAAACAACCCCACATTCAGGACAAAAGTAGTTTTTTGTAACAGGGTCATCTTCTGAAATTGTGTCACTGCAGAAGGACCAGGGAACAAGGCTGGAGACGGATGTGTGCCATGATTTGGGGTAGAAATGATGAAGAAAGGACAACGCTCTTCTCCACAGATAAATAATAACAGAGGACTGTCCAGCCAGGGCTGCTGGACCTCAGTGACAGTAACACAGCGTATTTTGAATAATCCTTCAGTGACAGCGCTGTGGTCTTCAACAGCATTGCAGTGATGGCAGGAAAAGGGAATTATCACTGTATTCTACACTGCCGATTTATAGAGAAATAAACCAGTGCCCAAACATTATACCCGCATTAGTTCTTCGTGACTAATGTTGTTACAATGAATACCAGAGGAATTAGTAATGAATACCCACTTACTGTAAAGTGTCGCCAAATATATACTTAATTTGTAATGCTACTGGGAGCACATATATAATTTTTGTATTTGTTGCTATGTAAAAATAGAACTTTGAGGGTTCATTGGTCTAAATTTAATTATGTAATGGCATAAGTGAAACTGCATGAAACATATATAATTATGGGCTGACTGTTCTATCTAATGCCATTAGCTGATGTTACAAAACCAACATTTTACTTCTGTTTGTTTTAGTTTTGGGAGGTTTCGCTTACTATGTTTGTGGACCAATGGAAATGAAAGTTTTGCAACAGAATATAACAATCAGAAAATGCCTACAATAAAAGAGGCTCTGTTTCACTCTTCATAAATAATATGAGATTAAGACCTAATCAATTTCATTCACCCGTGATGTATACCACAGTACTGTTTAATGATTTCTCTCAGAATTCCCATTAGGAATATTTATTTTGCTTTAAAAAACCCCCAAAATATGTTGTCCTCCTAATTTACTGTCCCAGCGTTTATGATGATGGATGTTGCATTGTTTTGTGGCTTGCAGAGGGCTAGACAGGAATGATAAAAAATATATGACTTCATAATTTTTAGTCTGAGTTGAATATTGTCCTCTTGTGAGACATGTAGAAATTTGTAGGTTTTTTTTTTTTTCTTTCTTTTGTTTTTAAGGAGACAGTGAAATTAGTAGCAACAGATCAAAGTGCTTGTTCTCAATGTTTGGTCTGAAATCAGAAAAAAACATTTTAAATGGATTATTTGTTGTATTTAAAGGGAGTTTAGCACAGGAAACCTTCCTGCCATGCTGTCCTGTCTTGTCTGATATGAGGATCCTGCTGCAGAATCGTTACATCTCTGAATGAATATTGAAATTAGCAGGAAAGCTTAAGATGGTGTTCCTTCCACCATGGAAAAATAAGAATGTGTTCACATCACCTGAAAAATAAGGAGCTATTCACGTTCTCAGGGGGAGGACAGAGGATGTCCAGAACATAGGCCCAAATTGCTGGTCTGGACATTTTCAGGACTTTTTCTATAGCAGGCTGTTGGGCAGAAAAACCTTGGTGCATCTTCCTACATGTCAGAATTTTATTCTCGCTACAGTAAAATGGGACTTGATCAAGCAGCAGAGCGATAAATAGGAAGAAAGCATAACCTTTCATATTTAATTTTATTTTGCAGAATATTAATTCCCGTCTGGTAGCGTTCACAAGGTGGCGTGTGCCACAGCTCTTCACTGCACTGCAAGGGATCGCTTACTGCGATAGGTTTGGGTAAGAAAATGACAGCACAAGAACAAAAAGTGGAGTTTTAGGGCTGTGCAGGTTGTTTATTTATTTAATTTTTATTTATCATAGAATTATCGAATGGTTTGAGTTGGAAGGGACCTTGAAGATCATCCAGTTCCAACGCCCCTGCCCTGCGCAGGGACACCTCCCACCAGACCAGGTTGCTCCAAGCCCCATCCAGCCTGGCCTTGAACCCCTCCAGGGATGGGGCAGCCACAGCTTCTCTGGGCAACCTGGGCCAGGGTCTCACCACCCTCAAAGCGAAAAATTTCTTCCTGCAATGCCATCTAAATCTTCCCTCTTCTAGTTTTAATCCATTACCCTAATCTTGAAGATAAGTATTTTGGTCTTGTGTTACTAAAACAGAAGAAAGTCTAGTTTGCCTGGGTTTTCCCTCTTCCTGGAGAAAGACTGGTAGAGGAAAATGTCAATGGTCATTTTGATGTGGGATGAATTCAAGAGCTGAGCCCTCTTCCATTCCCCAGGATGTTGAGGTTGTCGGGTCAGGCTGGAGGTCATGGGGGTGCCCTGAGGTGGGGAGAGTGCCCCAAGGGGTGCTCAGCTGCAGGGAGGGGGCAGGGGATGCTCAGCTTCACTGGTGGCTGTGCTTATGGAGAGCTCCTTGTTTTCATGACCGAGGGTTTATGCTACAGGAAAAGAATGTAACTAGGGACAGTGTGAGGTTTGGGTTTTTTGTGTTTTAACTGCCGAAGAATTTCAGAGGTTGCTGTTGTTATTGTTAAGGTCCTGTATCCTTGGAGCGGTGGGTTTCTTTGTTTGCTCTTGCCTGAGCTCCTCTTGGCTTTTTCACCCTTGGCCCTGTTACAGCAGCCTGCAACAGCCGCTGTGTAGTTTCCCTATAAAGCAGTATATAGAGCTTAATCAGCATTAAAGCAGAGCTGACACCCCTGCTTTGTTAGAGAAAATGAGCTGTTTTCCAAAACGGTGTTGCAGTGGTGGGGCAGGATGGACTGGGCAGGGGAAGAGGAAGGTGATGAGCATGTACCACTCACCATCAACCCTGCTATCCTTCTTCCAGGTAGGAATGATGTTAGCAGGCAGCATTCTCCAAACATAGCTTCGTGGAAGGGGCTTGCTTCCTCAGATAGTTTTATCCCTGAGACAAACTGAAAACACTCCTTTATTAAATATCCAAATAACTTCAGAATGGCCATGTCAATTTTACTCATGTGAATATAATATTATAATGTTTGATCATTCAAAGAGGTTCGTTTAGTTTATTTTCTAGCAAGAAAGAAGTACTTAGAAACATTTCAGTTTGAGGGTTCCATCATAAAATGGAAAAGATGAGGAGTAATGGGTACAAGTTACTCCTGGAGAGATTCCAATTGGATACAAGAGGGAAATTTTTCCCAATGAGAACAATCAGCCACTGGAATCATCTCCCCAGGGAAGTGGTGGATTCCCCATCATTGGACACTCTTAAGATCCAGCTGGACAGGGTGCTGGGCTGTCTTGTCTAGACTGTGCTTGTGCCAAGAATGGTTGGATCAGATGATCCTTGAGGTCCCTTCCAAGCTGGTATGCTACGATTCTGTGAAAATTAATTCACTATTATATCTTGTTGATCAGCTGCAGCGGTTCAAGGATCTCTACAAGTATAAAAGACCGTGTTACTTCAGGCAGGTCACAGGTATGTCTCAGAAAGAAAGTCTCCACCCAACAAAACCTCAAGTTTATAAACTTGTCCCTTGCATGTGTGCTACAAGGGAGAAGCAGAGTAAATCCTTGGTTCTCAGGGTCAGGAGGAGTCTATCCCTGGGAGCTTTATTGAAACTCTTGAGGCACCAGCTGGACAACAGGACTCCACTGTGTTGCATTTCATGGGTCCAACAACTTGGTCCAGGCTTGCTGTGCTGCTCAGGGCACACGCCGGCTAAAGGTATAGAGGATGGAAACTTGCCCTCCTGGACCAGGAAATCTAGAGAATGCAACTTTTCTCTCAAGTATGTGCAGTAAACAATATTTACAGCCAGTATTTTATTACAGCATGCAGAGCTGATGGACGCTATTCTGGGGAGCGTGCTATTTCATGTCTGAACGCTGTGACAGGGGTCCGTGGCAAAGCTCGGTGGCTAAAGGTCAAGGCTGTATTGTGCTATAATCTGTGCATGTTAATTATAGCAGGCTGTAATCTGCCACTGCAGTCACAATTCAGCCGGATTTTGCTTCTGCAGGGAGTTCATGAAGTGAGGGAGGACTGGAGACACAAAGTCTCAGCAGCTGGCTAGGGGACACACAGATTTCAAAGGGAAAATCTTTTTTTCTTTTGTTTTGTTTACTCTAAAAAGCAAAAACTTCAGCTTGGAGGCCCCAAAACTGTAGATCCCTGTAGCTAAGCCCAGACAAGTCTTCGTGCATTTTGGCACACACAGGAACAAAAGGACTTGGATTTCTGGATAACACTCGATGTTGTGAATACAGCGAGGTTTCCTGGATATCCCAAAGGAGATCAGGGCTGACCTGGGAAGAGGTGAGAGTGGGGTTGCAGAAGTGCTTTCTCCTCTTCAAATTGTTCAGCTGTCTGAGGTGGTTTATTCTCTCTTCATTTAACTCAGGCTGTAACACAGGGAAGCAATTCCTACTCTAACAGAGAAGGGTAGCAGGCATAGCTTTCTTTCTCTCTTTCTCTTTGTTCTATACTTTTTTTTTTTTTCCTTTTCTCTTTACTACTCCAACCCTATAGCATACCATAATCCACCACACAAGAGCCATAGAGTTTGTTACAGTGCCTTCCATCTAATGTCATAAAAGCATACACTATCATAGACTGGAGGTTTTAGACTTAATATATGTTTTCTCCACTCCTTTTATTTTTCATGTTGTTCCCATCAGTGGCCAATTCCTTCTCAAAAGCCCTTTAACCAAGGGGAAAATCATGGAAGTTGGCATTTTCCTCAGTGCATCCTTTTCCTTTCTGGTGTCTGTACTAACCCGTGGGTTATGCTTAGTTCCAGGTGAGTTATTCCACGCTGCTCTCTTCCACACTGCTCTCTTCTAATTGACCTTTTTGGTGCCATGTGAAATAAAGCTCCCGCATGAATTTGTAATTTGATAACCAGAGTCCAGGCCAAGTGCCTGTACTGTCATACAGTCAAGTATTAACTGTTAAAAAAAATTACGAGTGCTCTTTACATCAAATTATTTTGCTATGTAAATGCAAACTGAAAGCTAAGCTGCTTCAAGTTGACCTCTCCGGGTGACAGCCTGACCCAAGTCAGAGGCAGGTAGGAGGCCTGGAGAGAGAAGTTTGTGGAGCTGTAGCCCTCCTTGGTGAATGACAAAAGCTAAGGATTAATGCAGGATGCATTCCTGAGCACCCTGCAAGCATTACCCATTCTCACAGCATCCAGCTGAAGGAGGTGCCTTAAACATTTCCAAACCACTCCAGGAGGTGCCTTAAACATTTCCAAACCACTCCAAGGGGAAGCAGGGGGCGATGCAGTTGAAAGACACGCCTGAAGAGGGGTCCTGAGGGGGTCTCAGACATCCTTGTCACTTCGTTCCTTGCTCTTTCCTCGAGCCACAGGTGACCTGTGACCGCAGGGTGAGATACTTCATCCCAGGGTGAAATACTTCATCCACACATCTCAAAGTACAGAGGTGCAACCGCAGTGGGATCTGTTGCTAGTGTCTGGCTTGCTTTTCCTGCAGAAGCTGGGGTTTAAAGCAGGGGGCAAACCAAGCTACCAGCGTATGCCACTGCCTAGAGTCATACAGAAAAAACAGAAGTGTGTTAGGCTTCCCTTTCCCAAGGGAAAAGTTAAAAAAAAATAAAAGACTATCATATAAAATTGCCATTGCAGGGTAGCCCTGAACTGGCATAGAGTGGAGTGCATGCTTTGGAAAGAAAAGCTACGTGTCCTTAAGTAAAGAAAAACAAAATACACATAGCAAGGAAGATAAGAAGGGAGGAGAGGGAAGCATAAAGAACTAGTAGCAAAAGATACGAAAGTGAAGAAAATCTCAGAAGCAGCGAGACTGCCCCCTGCACAGCCCTTCCCCTGGCAATGCTGAAGAACAAAGCTGGGATGGAAGGAAGGAAGGAAGGAAGGAAGGAAGGAAGGAAGGAAGGAAGGAAGGAAGGAAAAATAGAAGGATGGATGAATGGATGGATGGATGGATGGATGGATGGATGGATGGTATATGGATGGATGGTATATGGATGGATGGAGAGGCATCGCCTGTGGGAATAACCTGGAGAATCAGGATGGCTGGCCCCCTTTGAAGCAGCCACACAACCTGGATGCAATTTTCATTTCCTTCAGGGAAACCCAGCCTTGTTCTTCTGAAGTGGATGAACCAAGCCTCGTAAAACTAATTGTGGGACGTGGTTTGACATGAAAAATTAAAAGGCAAGATTTGACTTCTCTTATGCACATAGTATTGAAGCGGGGACGCTTTTCCCTTGATTTCTTTTTTATTTTTTCCAAAAGAGTTTTGAAACTGCTGGGAAATAGTGCTGTTGTTCTCCGAAGCCAGGGGCATCTGCAACTCAGTAGCATTCCTTTATGGATGTCCTTAATAAAGTGTGTGGGACTCTTTTGTGATAAACTGTCAATTTATCTAGCAACTTCAAGATCATCAAACTAGTGTGGTAAAATGTAAGTGTTCCTTTCTGGTTAAGTTTTGGGGAAGGAGGAAGAACTCTGATAATATCTAGTTCATTCATAGTAGTGAATGTCCAAGCTATAATTGGCTCCACATTCTCTGCTAGCAAATATTGTTACTCGAAATAAAAATACTACCCTTCAAGTGAAAAGCCATGTGGGATTACCAAAGCTCTAGAATTAGCTCCCTTTGACTTTTTTTTNTTTTTTTTTTTTTTTTTTTTTTAATGGGGAAAATACCTTCAAAGGATAAAATGTCTATGTTGCTTTTACGGTCGCCTTCCACAAAGGCATCGTCTGGTTGAATAGTAATATTTTTAAGCAATGGGCTGTGTGGAGCACTGTGTGGGAGCCCCCAGCCAAACCAGTTTCAGAGCAGAATAGGTGAGATGCAGGGAGTTGACATTCGACCCAACTTCATCTCCACCTTGCCTTGTCCATGCAGAAAGAACCTGGGGGGAGCTGCAGAAACGGCTCAGCTCGGGGTTGTCTCAATATTACATCCAAATAAGAACCAAAACCCAATGAAGCCTTAACAAAAAATGCCCCAAGTGCCACCCCACCACTGTTCCCTTGACTTTGAGTGCTAGACATCACAAAATTAGCAACAGAAATTTAGGAGTCACTGCACCAGCAGAGGTCAATATTCCCGACAGGGTAATCCAATCTGGCACATCCTGCCTCCCACTGAGTCAGGAAATGTAAACTGTAAGGTTTGGGGAGAAAAAGGGTCAATCCTCCAAGGATATAGCTGTCCTGTAGGAGATTCACCCCTCCTTGTCCAGGACGCTGCACAGGGTGACTTCCCTGAGAGAGAGGGTCATGATGACAGAACATACAGATGGTATATGGCATGCTCTAAGATCATGATTGGTGCACTCATTTAAGATATTAATATCTAGCACGCTTGTGGTTTGTGTTGTTACTTCTCAGTTGTAGGTTATAATGGTGTATTTCTCAAATTGTTTTTAAATTGCAATAGTGTACTCGCCACTGTACCCATGGAACCTGTGACAGTGGCCTGCTGGACCTGAGAGTGAAGTCCAAATAAATTAATTTGAACCTCTCAGTGAAGTCCTCTTCCCTTTTTGCCACAAGAACACATGCCCTTAATGAGATAGTCAATACAGTGCATTAGTTTATATTTTAAGGGATGAAATGTTGCTGACTTTAGCTGTTAAAACGTAATTGATAACAGCTGAGTAGGGAGAATTTAACATTTGGGTATTTAAAGCTATGCATGGGGTAACCCTGGGCTGCTTGCAAGGTCCTGGGAAGGGGGGGTGATGAAGAAAATGTGTGGGGCTGAGGTGAGATGTGAGGGGTAAATGTAGGCAGGGTTCGAAATCCAGAGTTTCTACTGGGTCATCTATCCCCTGAGATGGGGAAAGGCATAGTCTGGATGGCTGTGAACAGTTACCAGTCTCTGCTCCAGAGCAGCCCCAAATCCCTGGTCCCAAAATCAACTTTTTTTTTTTAAGTGAGATTGCCTGGCTGTTGTGCTTTCTGACATACAGACACCTATCAGGCCAGTTTTGCCAACTGTTTCACGCACAAGGAGCGCGGGGCCAATCTGCAGAATTAAGTACCAATATACAGTGAGATCTGGGAAGAATTTTAATCAATTAAATAATTCAATTAATTTAAGAAATTAAAAATAAAGCTGTACAATAAAAGTGTGTGTATTTCGGTGGTATGTTAGGGGATAGACGATCTGTATTTAGTTATTCCCCCAGACAGTCAGTAATAATAATTTGAATGGGGAAGATTTTGAAAAATGCATCTGGCAATTCTGTGGGTGTGTTGGTTGTGGGTTTGTGTTGGATTTTTTTTTCT